>LPNX010147654.1:35640-37605 GCA_001517045.1 Pseudotsuga menziesii
ACCCTTCCTTAGTTGATTCATTTACTGTAATGTCCCAAAATTTGGCCATGGAACACAAGTGCCTAAGTCACTTAGAGTTGTTCATGTTTATTCACCTAGGGGGTGATTTGGGCTAAGTATTTGCTAATCCTGAAGTCCAAGTTGGAAATAATTCAACAATGATAAATTGGTATAGGAAAATGCATTATGGAGATGGTGAACCTTAATGTATTCATCAAACGAGCTAAAAGATTGATTTGGTTGAATTATTGAAGAAAATGCCAAAGTTTGGCATTCGCAAGGTTTGGAATAATCATTGGTGGAAAAGTCCAAGGAATTTCAACTCATATTAGTGTGGACAAGCATAATATTGTTGAAGGACAAGGATAATACTAGTGTGGAAAAGGATAATATTGTTGAAGGACAAGGATAATACTAGTGTGGACAAGGATAATATTAAAAATTGAAAAAATATGAAATGTAACTTTAAGTCCGTTTCTTTTTAATAGATTGGGATTTGAAATTAAAATTTTATGTATTATAAAAATGAAATAAGCCGTGCACCCACTTGTATTAAATTTTGATTAGATTATACAAGTTGATTACGTTTAGTTGTGCACCCACTCCATTAATTGTGGTTGAAGATATCGCGTGCGCATTTTGGTTATACAAATCGCGTACGCATTTTTACTGGTCAAATCGCGTACGCATTTTTGGACTGTTAAAAAAGTGAATTGTCATTGTCCGAGAGCAACTTCACTGCGAGTTTCTGTAAATTTCAATTACCGAAATATCTTTCAAGAGCACAAGCCTTTCTTTGAAAATACTCACAATCTACACCATCTCCATCATTCTTTTTGTTATGTAGGTGCAACATTGAAGACATCTTCCATGGTTGAGGAGCACACAGGATAAGATATCAAGATTCAATGTCATTTCATGGTGATGGTGGATATAACTTTAATTTGCTTATTATTCAAGAGAACCAAAGGTAAATTTTCTCATTCAATGTTGTTTTGATGGGAAATATGAACAATTGAGAAGGAAGATTGAAGCACCTTGAAGGATTAATAGTTATATTAAAGCAAGTTAAAGGTTTGGAAGCTTGTAATTGAGGAGCAACAAAAACAAAGTATATTGACATTGATCAGTGTGGTCATGGGGAATGTACGTAACCGAGGAATAAAATCAGCAAGGAAGAAGAGACCTCAAGAAGTCATCGAAGAAGAGAAAGAAAAGAAAAGAATAGACATGATGAATCGGAGGCTTTCTTTGGAAACTAATCCAAACCCAATTATAGAGGATACAGTGGTTCATCCTATTAATCCAACACAAGAAGAAATTCTGCATTCACTAGAGGGACCATCTCAAGACGAAGCTCATGAAGAGGCAATGTACATGGAGCCTACTGTTGAAGAAGAAAATATTAATCGGACCATTGATGAGGATGTTGGACTTCCACCATCCAACTACTAGGAAGAGAGTGAAGGACAACAAGTTGCTACTGAAACGCCAGAGCGTATTGTTGATGCACTAGATGATAGAAATCCAATCCCCTTACCTCCATTAGAAAGCACATGTTGAAGAACTCCGAAGCGTATACAAGTTGATGAAGGACTCCTCAATTCCATTGAAGGTATGCTATCTAAATGTAGTATTGCTTATCAAACTCAATAGATATTGAATAAATATTTTGATTCTAAATGTGATGGAGATAAATGTAGATTATTTTTATCATTGTTAAAATCTAGGGGCATGAATATTCTTAGGAAATCATTAGGGATAAAGATGATAAAGGCTTCTGAACCAAGTTCTCATATAGTTAAAAACTTAGTAGATTCCTTTGGTAAAATTGGTAAGAACACACGGTCAAAGGATCGCAATGAGGCTCGTCATGTGTTGTCACAAGCAATTGTGAATAAGAACACCAGGGTCCTTGGTTTTCTCAAGCCTACATCTAAACTAGTTAATTTGAATGTAAAAACC
>LPNX010147664.1:0-10553 GCA_001517045.1 Pseudotsuga menziesii
ATCACTATATCAGGGATATGGTGCAGAGAGGAGCAGTGAAGCTCCAGTATGTTGAGACAGAGGAACATATAGCTGATGTATTGACGAAGCCATTGGCTAGGCTGAAATTCGAGTACTTCAGAGAGAGACTTGGTGTTCTCCAGATCGAGGTTCCTTCCAAGAGAAAGTGATGAGACCCATAGCCATTCTGACATGGTGAGAGGATTGGTTCCTTCCATGTCAGATATGAGTGCTGACTGCCATTCTGGGAATGGAGGCACTTGGTCAATTACCAGGAACACTTAGTCAGGGACTGAGAGAGCCATTCTGACGAGCAGGTCAGATGTAAGGGCTGAGCCGTTATGTTCATGGCTAAAGGATTAAGTTCCTTCCATGGCAGATGTGAGTGCTGGCCATTCTGTCAAGTAGGACAGATGTAAGGGCAACTGCCACTCTCAGGGAGAGTGGAGGCGCCTGGTCCGTTACCAGGTAGC
Source organism: Pseudotsuga menziesii (assembly GCA_001517045.1). NCBI lineage: Eukaryota > Viridiplantae > Streptophyta > Pinopsida > Pinales > Pinaceae > Pseudotsuga > Pseudotsuga menziesii. The sequence continues at coordinate 474 of LPNX010147664.1, forward strand.
TCAGTCAAGGACTGAGGGCCATTCTGATGAGGGTGTAGGATTCAGTTCCTACCAGGTCAGATGTGAGTGCACAAATATTTCATCACTGTGGTAGGAAGGGTTCTGGCCTGGGTGAGAGTCGTTCATCATTGTGGTAAGATGTGTTCCAGCCTGGGTGAATGTGTGGAAATCTTTCATCACTGTGGTAGGAAGAGTTCCGGCCTGGGTGAGAGTCATTCATCACTGTGGTAGGATGTGTTCCCGCCTGGATGGATGTGCCAATTTGACGAGTAGGTCAGATATAAGTGCAGATCCATTTCACAGATGTTAGTGATGTGATGTCCTATCATGCTGGTGAATGTGAGTGATGGGCCTTTCTGATGTGATTGTAGTTTACTACATGATCAGATGTGAGTGTTGGGCATGCCTTTCTGACGAGCAGGTCAGATGTAAGTGCTGGGCGAAGACCTACCTGGTGGCTAGGCCTACAACCAGCATGAAAAAGGGCTGGCTCTGTAGAACTTCCTATGACGAGATAGTACACACATGATGATGACCAGAGGAGATCAAAATCGAGCTATGATCCAGATCCAGTTATGATGAATCCGAGAGATCCAGATCGAGTGATGATCCATATCCAGTAGTGATGATCCAAATCGAGTGATGATCCAGATCCAATGATGATGTTCTATGACGATCCAGATCGAGAGATGATCCAGATCCGAAGATGAAGATGACTTGAAGATGAAGATGACTTGAAGACGAAGATGACTTGAAGACAAATATGATCCAGTTGATACAGAGAAGAAGACCAGTGGTGAAATCGTGTCGAAAGAATACCTTCCTAGTTAAGAGGGAGTGTTGTTGTATATGTAACTTCGGAATGTATTCTTCTATGTATCTTATGTATTGTAACCCAATTTTTATTCTGGGATGTTTCTATTTGTATTTGAGTCATGTTGTCATTCCCCGATGTTCCGATCGGGAGGATTAATAATGTAAACAAGTCTTGTCAAGTCATTGTGTAAGTCCCCACAGTTTCGGGGCACTTGAGTTATTATACACTAATTAAGGTGTAGGCTCAAGTAAGTAATTGTTAGTTGGGATGACATGATTAAGTGCACTTCAAGTGAACAGAAGAATATAAATAGAGAGTGAGAGTCTCTCTATTTATCACTTGTACAACACATCACTTACTCTCTCAAGTGTGGCGCACTAGTGAAGAAGGAAATATACTAGGACTAGAAGACTACTGCTGTCGGGAGTGCATCTTACTGTTTTGGGGTCTTACATCTTGTGGTGATTCTATCTTTGAGGAAGTTGCGGGGTTTTCTCCATTTATGGTTTCCCCGATCAAAACTCTTTGTGTCTCTTGTCTCTTATGATGTGCTTATATTTCATTGTTGTGCTTGTTATTCTCTTAGTGAAAAGATCCTAACATAATGCTAGCTTAAATGTTGAAAAACTAACATGAAGTAGGAAGTTTTGTCGATGCAGAAGGAAAAATGCCAAAAATCGTCTAAGTGTTGGTGGCGACTGAGAAAGAAAGAACAAGCCGATACACAATGGACAGAACTTAATAAAAGAGTCGATATGTCAGTGAGAAAGTGAATCCAGAGCCGCTACGGCGGATGGAAGTATAAGATCTTTCTGCAACAGCGGAGACTTCGGCAAAATTCTCCCGATGGCGGTGGGTGGAAGTTTAAGTTCAAGCCGCAATGGCAGATGGAAATTTGGGTTTGAGTCGAAAAGCATCGGGTATGTCGAGCCGACATAGTGGGTGGAAAGCCAGGAAGTTTGCCGATGGGCATTGGCAAGAACGAGCTGACGAGCAACAGAAAGAAGAGGAAGCTCAATCCAATGTGCGGCGGTAGAAATTTGAAGATCTTCCCGATGTAGTGAAAGGAAACTGAAAAAGGAACCGCAACGACGCTGGGTAAGAAAGAAATAAAAAGCCGCTATGACGGCGGATGGAAACAAAATTCTAAGCTGACATAGCAGCGGCTGAGAAAGGAAAGGATGAGCCAGCGTGGTAGTGGTTGCATTCCTGGAAGTCGAGCCGCTACTTGAAACCCGAAGACAAAGCCACTACGGTGTCAGGTGAGAAATGAAGATGGAACCGCTACGGTGGATGAAAAACAAGGGTGAAAAAAAAATTTGAAATTTTGTCGAATCATAGAAATTCAGCAGGGATTTTCAGTGAGATCTACAGGGATATAAAGATGAAAAATGGAAACCTTTTTATGCACTAGATTGTGCGAAATTGATGTATTATAATAATAAAAAAATTGAGGGCAGCGGTGGCGCGAGCCTCCTTGACCCCAGTCGTTCCCCTTCAGATAGTCATTCTTTGAGAAAGAAAATTTTATGTTTTGAAAAAGTTTTCAATGTATGATTTTTCCAAGTAAAGGTAAGTAATGTAGAGTTCATTTGAATGTTATGTGGCTAACAGTTGTATGTACTAACACATTTTGCAGAATTATAGTTACCTTCAAAGGCATCATTTCGGATAGTGCAGTTTGGTAACATGAGTCTTGGTTCAACCATGAGAACCCTTGACGAATATGATGCACATGATTCCTATGAATGTGCATGAGATGCCATGGGGGAAAATGTCCGAGTTGGAAATGATGATATAGAATCTAATGGAAGGAGATTTCAAGAGACTCCACCAGACATTGCACCTACAATGAGAAACCTGATTAAAACCCAGGAAGAGAAGCATCAGTTAAATGCTGCTATGTTGCAGAGTTTGACCGACTTGCAAAGAAAAATTGACTCTGGGCATGGTACATCAAAACCAGAAGGTAGTAAGAGCAGTACCCAAAGAAGAAGAAGGACTTCTAGTAGATCATCCGACTCAGAATAAACCAGTGGGGATTCAATATCTTCTTCTCACAAGACTAAGAGAAGGAGGTGCCACATGGATCGCTCTCGAGATGACTTCAAGAAGGCTAAACCTCCTATGTTTGATGGTGAGGTAAATACTGGACAAGAGGCTAAAGCTTGGCTTCTTGGGATAAAAAATTATTTCCAAGTTCAGGATTATTCAGGAAACATGAAGGCAAGGGTTGCCATATTAAATCTGAATGGAAGGGAATCCATTTGGTGGGAGCACTTCAAGCAAGTAAAGAGGATCAATGAAAGAAGGATTAAGTGGAAGTAGTTCAAGAAGTATTTCAAGCAGAAATACCTCTCTGACAGGTATTATGATGACAAATTAAGGAGTTCCAAGAGTTGAGATTGGGACAGCAGACCATGGAAGAGTATGCAAATAAGTTCTTGGAATTGTTAAGGTATGTCAGGTACATCAAAGATGAAAAGGCAAAGGTCCAAAATTTCCTAAGTGGATTTCCTCTATCTTACAAAGACAGAATTGATTTCTATGAACCTAGAACTCTGGAAGAAGCAATCCGAAAAGCTAAGTATTGCTATGAGCAAAGAAAAGGAAAACCTGATTACCAGAAGACATGGAAGGACAAAAGGAATGAGAAGTCTGACCAAAGGAAGAAAGGTTTCAAACCTTCTAACTTCAAGAATTAGCAGAAGCAACCGTCACAAGATGAGAAGTAGCTAGCCAAAGTGATGGCAGAAAATCCTAAAGAGCCACAAAAAAACAAAGGACCACTCCAATGTTGTAAATGTGGGGGACCCCACATGCACAGGAATTGTCAATTTGAGAATGAGAATGCAAGGCCAGCTTACAACGTTCAAGAGGCAGAAACAGTTGGTCAAGTAGAAATGGCCGTACCTAGAATCTATGCAGCACTGGAGGACTGTCAGGAAAATCACTAGTCAAATGTGGTTGAATTTGCAGGTAATATTGTTGAGCAATCTGTTTCTATTTTGATTGACCCTGGTTCTACTCACATTTACATCACTCCTAGAGTAGTGGAGATTTGTTCTTTCATGAAAGTAAAGCATAGAAAATCTTGGTTAGTTAAACTAGCCATTGGAACTAGGAGAAAGGTTAGTGAAGTGGTAGAGAAATGTCCATTGGTTATGAATGGATTGGTCACTTGTGTAGATTTGAATGTTCTACCGCTTGGTTCCTATGATGTTCTCATTGGAATGGATTGGTTAGAAGATCATAAGCTAAAGCTTGAATATTATAATAAGACCTTTGAGTGCTTGGATGAAGAGGGCAACCCAAGAGTTGTGAAAGGCATTCGAAAGGTGGTTTCAGTAAGGTAGGTTTCAGCAATGTAGTTGAAGAAGTTATGTAGGAAAGGTTTCCAGTTGTATGCAACTCATATTTTGGAGGTAGCAGAGAATGAAACTCCTAGGTTGGAGGACTTTCATGTGTTGCAAGAATTCAGGGATGTGTTTCCTGATGAGATTCCAGGGCTTCCTCCAAGGAGGGACATTGATTTCACAATTGAACCTGTGCCAGGAGCAACACCAGTGTTCGAGACACCCTACAGGATGAGTAGACCAGAAATGCTAGAGTTAAAGATGCAACTGCAAGAGTTGTTGGAGAAGAAGTATATCAGGCCGAGTGTGTCTCCTTGGGGAGCACCAGTTCTATTTGTAAAGAAGAAATATGGTACACTCAGGTTGTGTATCAATTACAGACAATTGAAGAAGGTTATGGTGAAGAACAAATATCCTTTGCCTAGGATTGATGACCTCTTTGATCAAATGAGGGGAGAAAAGGTATTTTCCGAGGTTGAATTAAGGTCTAGTTACCATCAGGTAAGAATCAAGGATGAATATATTCATAAGACAACCTTCAGGACAAGATATGGGCATTATGAGTTTGTAATGGTACCATTTGGTCTCACAAACGCACCAGCTACATTTATGTGCCTCATGAATAGTGTATTCAGTAGGTATTTGGACAAGTTTGTTCTTGTTTTCCTTGATGACATTCTTATTTATTTTAAGAATGAGGAAGAGCATGAAGAGCATCTAAGATTGACATTACAATTGCTCAGGGAGCATTAGTTGTACGCGAAGTTGAACAAGTGTGAATTCTATAGAGATAGGATTCATTACTTGGGTCACATTATCTTAGATGAGGGCATATCTGTAGACCCTGAGAATATTGAGGCCATTATGACTAGGCCTACTCCAAGAAATGTGGTAGATGTAAGATCTTTTATGGGACTTACAGGATACTACAGGAGATTCATTGAAGGCTTCTCCAAGGTTTCACATCCAGTCACTTCTTTACAAAAGAAGGGAATAACGTTTGAATGGACACCGAGGTGTGAAGAAAGCTTCCAGCAGTTGAAGAATATTCTCACAAGTGCACTAGTCTTGAAGATTGCAGACCCATAAAAGGGTTTTGTGGTGTGTACTGATGCATGTAGAAAAGAGCTTGGAGGAGTCCTTATGCAAGAAAACCATGTGACATGTTATGAGTCCAGCAAGCTAAAGGAGCATGAGAATAACTATGCTACTCATGACCTAGAACTCACAGCCATAGTACATGCTCTCAAGATGTGTAGGAATCACTTGATGGGAAGAAGATTTGAGCTAAGGATAGACCATTGTGGTATGAAGTATTTGTTTGTTCAGCCTACTCTAAATGATAGGTAAGCTAGATGGCTGGAGTTTTATGTGAATTTGATTTTGAAATCAAGCACATAAAAGGAAAGGAGAATAAGGTAGCTGATGCACTCAGTAGGAAGGTGCAGGAAATGCATGTGGCATCTCTTAGTATGTTCCAGTCAGATTTGAGACAACAGATTGTTAATCATACTGCAGGAGATGAATTGTATGAGCAGGTAAAAGAAAAATTGCAGCAACAAAGTCTTGAGAAGAGGTATGAGGGATATAAATTGGAAGAAGATGGACTTCTTACTTATAAGAATAGAATATATATTCCAAGTATAGCAGATTTGAGGAGAATGGTTATGGTTGAGATCCACCAAGCTCCATATTCTGGTCATCCAGGATATCAGAAGACAATTGCTACAGCCAGAAAGCATTATTTTTGTCCAGGAATGAAAAAGGATATGGCTGAATATATTTCAAGGTGCATGAAATGTCAGCAGGTAAAGGTTGAGCATCAACATCCAACAGGTTTGTTGCAGCCTTTTCCAATTCCAGAATGGAAATGGGAATTTATTTCCATGGATTTTATTACAGGATTGCCAATGACTTTGAGACAACATGATTCCATCATGGTTTTGGTGGACAAGTTGAAAAAGGCATCACATTTCATACCAGTTAAGTCTACGCATAGGACTAATGATATTCCAAAGATCTTCATGAAGGAGATTTTCAAATTGCATGGATTTCCTAGGGCAGTAGTCTCTGACATAGATATCAAGTTCACTTCCAAATTTTGGAAAGTTTTGTTTGCATATTTGGGTACAAAGTTGAACTTCAGCACTGCCTACCATCCTTAGACTGATGGGAAGATAGAGAGAGTAAATCAAGTGCTTGAAGACATGCTTTGCATGTATGTGATGGGAAAACCAACGAAGTTGGAAGATTATTTACACTTGGTAGAGTTTGCATATAACAATGGATAGAAAGCATCCTTGGGGATGAGTCCATATAAAGCTTTTTATGGAAAAAGGTGTAGGACACTAGTGACATGGGATAATCCAGTGAACAGGGTTGCGCTTGGGCCACAATTGCTCAAGGAGATAGAGCAAGGGCTTGTAAATATCAGACAGAATTTGAAAGCAGCTCAGGACAGACAGAAAAGCTATGCAGATAAGCATAGGGTGAACAAAGAGTTCAATTATGGGGATCATGTTTACCTCAGAGTGAGGGGAAAGAAGAGTTCCTTCACTACAACAAATCCTGGAATTAGCGTCCCATTTAGCGTCCCTTTTTAGTGTAATTTTTTTTTACATTGAGTGGTGAAAATAGACGCTAAATGGGATGCGTCATGGACAAAACTTAAAGCGTCCCCAAAAATGTCTATTTTTGCTTCCTAAATAGCATCATTTATGACGTCTAAAATAGCGTCTCTTTTTTTTACTTCTAGAATAGCGTCCAACTTTGCTTCCTAAAAAACGTCAAGGTTTGCTTCCAGAATAGCGCCCAACTTTGCTTTCTAAACAACGTTGAGGTTTGCTTCCTAAATAACGTCCTTCTTTGCTTCCTAGCGAGTGTCTGCTTTTGCTTCTTAAATGACACCCCCGTTAGCGCCATATTTTCATCCTTAATATCACCATGTTAGCATCCAAATTAGCATCCATTTTTGCTACCACTTTAGCATCCCATTTTGCACCATGTTTTACTTCCAAATATGTGCCCATTTTCGCTTCCAAATTTGCACCAATTTTTGCTTCCTTTTTTGCATCATGTTTTGCTACCAAAATGATGCCAAATATTTCTTCTATTGTTGCACCATATTTTGCTTCCTATGTAGCACCATGTTTTGCATCCCAAGTAACATCTTATTTTTCTACCATATCAACACCACGTTTGGCTTCATCATTAGCGCCATGTGTTACATCCTTTTTAATGCCTAGTTTCACGTCTCTCATGTTTTGGTCACTAATTTAGTCGTTTTAAGTATTTAAACGATATTATAATATCATTAGGGCATGGAGGAATCGAACCACCAACCTCCTACTTGTAATCCAGGTGCTCTTCCATTGAGCTAGAACCCTTTAAGAATTTGAGAACTTAACTTACAGAGTCCTCTATAATGGTAAAAAGGATCAATACACAACTTTGAGTATCTAATGGTCAAAAAAGGCAACAGAGAAAGAGGCTTTTGTAATACTAGAAAGGACACTCATCAACATCAACAGTGTTGCATGTATCAGAAGATGACAATGTAATAGTACCAATTTGGTTACCTAAAATCATGTAGCTTGGGCATTCTAGTTATATCAAGACCTGATAAGCCATGTGATTAGAAATACACATTAGTGCATGCACATGAACATAGAAAAAAGCAATGTTCCACCAGTCTAGCTACCATCCAAATTATGACAGCCTGGTTACAAACATGTAATATCTTGCACCTTATTCTAGTAAACAGACAATTCTATTGTTGGTCCTAGCTACATGTGATTACACACGATATAAGTTATAACTTATGTACCAACATAGTTACCTGCATAAGATTAGTTCTAACAGAGTGGGGAAACAAGAGTGAAAGCAAAGAGCATGTGCCTTGAAACATATTTTATATCATTGCAATGAATTGTGAATTGTCAATTCAAGCATTTAAAAGCATGAGAATTGAGAATTAACTGCAGAAATGCATCTAGGAAATAGCATGAGTGCTACAAGGAAACTAAATTCCAATGTCTTTAAAGATTTGTAAGGTGCAGCAGGAAAAGCTCACTCACTAAATATGTTGGGGGGTGGGGGTTGAAGGTATTATGGAAGGAATTTTTAGTGGAAACAACATACACTGAGAATCTACAATATCTTCCTGAACATAAAAAATGGCAAGTACAAAAGAGTAATGTGGCTGAACTACACCGAGTGGATAATGGTACTCATTATGATGAAGGGATCAAAGGGATCAAAAATAAATTTTAGAGAAAAGACTAGTACCATTTCTAAACTACTGACCATTCCAAGAACTCCCTAGGAGTGGTTTGTTGGCGTCTATTTCTTGTCATTTTTTGGGAACTTTTCTCGGTTGTATCCTTCAGGAGATGGGTCATTCCCATAAAACAAATACAGTAACAATCATTTCATCATGTAGAGCATATTTTATGCCCTCATTTGGATATAAAGGAAACGAGCGTAAAGTTTAAGAAAAATCAACAAGAGGCTTAGGTTAGTCTCACCTAATATATTGCTAGTAATCAAATACATAACAGAAGTCAACTATGATAATTCATCTAGTTATTAGTGAGAAGCTAAAGTTACCAGGATATAGATAGATATATGTACTTATATGAGAACAAATTGGATACAATATGGTTGGATATGCATATATAAAAATACATGTAAAATATGTGTGAGCATGTAAAATACATGTATTTCCTAATATTTCCATATTTTTAACAAAGTATTTCCCTTGGCTTAATGTATTTCCTAATAAAATGCTCTACAAAAATAGCTACTAACCCATTTTCCATTTTTCATATGGCATAGAGTTCCTAGTCAAAACGTTCTTAAGCTCACAGCTTGTCCCAATGGAAGGGTGCTATCCTCATGTGGGGGTTATTGAATAGTTAAAAAATGTATAGCTATGTTTTTTTCAAAATAAGGCCCAAATACATACACCTGAAAAAGGTTTTCATAATTTCATATAAACTAAATGTGTACCTCATGAATATGACCTCGCTTTTGAAAAATCCTATCCTCTTATGTTCCAATAGCCTGAATAAAATGCTCCACCTTGTCCAATATTACCTGCATGATCAAATGTTCCACATTTTAGTGTGATATCAGCTTAGCTGGAAATGCTAGCTGTATCCAAACCAGTTAACACCCTTTCATTCGATGTTCAGTAATTTCAGACACAGGAGTCATCCTAGATCCTTTATATAAATCCATGTGCATTTGAAATTTCAGAAAGAGAAAACATTATACAGCTTTAATGCCAGCAATTGGATAAAGCTGGTCAAGATGAACTTGGTATCATTTCCATCGATCTAGGGACATGATATCTTGCGATTCAAGTGATAATTAAAATTTCAAAGGCCACACAACTTCAGATGGCAAGATTTAGAAGACCAAAGTGAAAATATCACAATATCTAGTAACATATAGTGAAGTCCTTCGGTCAACATAATATTTGCCAACAAAAATTATATAATAAATGCAATCAGTGTCATAATACCTCGCCTACATCTGTCAAATAACCACCCATTGCACTGAATTCTTTCTTGTATACGACCATGAGAAAATTAATTGAACCCTGTAAAATAGAAAATAGCCACCAACAAATTATCTTCCTGGAGAATATTGTCACAGAACCAAAACAGAGAATGTGAGTTGTTAAAACAAATCTATAATAAACTATTTACACACTAAAGATAATCATGCTTAGAAGTTAGAACAACAATCAGCTTGGACATAAAAATATTCCAAGCGTTTCAGCTGAAATGAATTTCAGAATGGAATGTAAATTTAGATAATATTTATTCAGCGACTATTTAAGGAATTCAAATAGAATATAGGAGGTGTAACATCTCTACATACAAACCTCACGAATTTCCA
>LPNX010147667.1:0-10340 GCA_001517045.1 Pseudotsuga menziesii
ATTATAATTTTGTATATGAATTTGGGTGACAATTTGTTGAGTAAATTTGTTTGTATGAAATCAAATCTCTTTCCAACAGAGTGTTCACTACTAATTATGCCAATGCTGTAATGCAATGGATTTACCACAACATAAACTTCAACAATTCATTAGGAAAAATAATCAAAACGAAAAACTTAGACATTTACCATATTTATATATTGCACGGGGATTATGGGCATGCAGAGTACAGACATGTAATAATGATTGTATCATTTAAGATGGACTAGTGATTGTTATCAATGCCAAATAATCAATCCAAGTTTTCCTATCATGACAATTATATGAAAGATCATTTTCATGTAATTAGTATCAAATTTAGCTTTTAGCTTTTACCTTTGTTACATGTATATAATGAATAGGATTAATGAAAAAGATAAAAGCATACAGGGATGCTCTTTTCATTAATCAAAACAGAGTGCTATTTTCTTCAATCAAATGTCTAAATTATTGACCCTCAATAATATTCAGGTTTGATTGATGGCTATAGATTACTAACGGAGAAAAGAGTTCTTTGAGTCTGATCTACAGTAAGTACACAACAAAATAGAGTGATCTCAAAGATTTTACGAGGCATTCCAAAATAACATGGGCCTATAGATTAAGGACTTGAAGTTGATGATCACTTTTCTAAATTTTAAAGCTAAGTGCAAGGTTCACAAAAGGTTGAGGTTGAAATACAATATTTTGACCACTATTTCATATATCAATTTTGATATTTAAGCTTGGCTGACAATCCTATTAGATTACAGATTTGGACCACTAAATAAAACCTTAATTTGAGTGAAAAAACAATGTTTTAAAACATTTCCTTGATCATGATCCAATAAAGCCTAAAGGGTACTATCCCCGATCAAAATGCTAGAAGAAGGAGAAAAATTGAAAGCATTGGGGCTTTAGAAGCCTTCTTCAACATAAACCAAAATTTACCAATATGTTAAACCCTTAAATAGAAACTAGGCCAATCTTTGAGCCTAAGTTAGAAGTAGGGATGAATGGCCTTAGTGATGCCAACATATATGCTTTGTAATGTGCACAAATAAGAGGAAACTCTGAAATTGTTGAACCTTATTTATCCTTTACAAGTGTAATCAATAAGAAAACAAGTTACAAACCCCCCTAGTTAATCATACTCTTCATACAAAATATGAGTTGTTTGTAATAATTTAACATTTTGTTTGATTTGCTACCAAAATCTGAGTTGTTTCTTTGCTTGGATGGCTGCTCCCTCAAGAAAAATGTGTCATTTCAGATCTGGGATTAAGAACACTTGTTAATTAGGGCAGTTTAAATACCTAAACATGCCTAGATTTGTCCTGCTTATGCCCATAATTGCTTAGAATCAGTCTATGTTTGGATATAAACCTCGTTGTTGCAAATGCACCTAGAGTGAGTCTCATAGATCCTATATATCATGCTTTATAACATGGTATTAGAGCGAGTGTGGATTTTTCTTCCTCTATCCAAAGCTCTTTAATTTTTTTAAGATTTGAAACTATAAATCTCACCATCCTATTTCTTGTACAACAGCTAAGTTTTAGGGGGTTTTACCCTTATCCTCACCAGCACACCCTGTACTTGGTAGTTTTTCTTAGGGTTTTGGAAAATATAAGGAATTTGTGATTTTGACCCCTTTATAAGGGTAGGTCTATAGGCTACCAAAGATGTAAGAAGACTTGAGTAGCAAAATTCAGCAGTCATGTTGTAAGTGCATTTGAAAATAATGTTGTAGATAGGGGTATTTGTAGTCCTAGATTCTTCCATTAATAATTAAGCCAAACCTCTCCCAAGTGGGATGGATTCTACAAAAGCATGAACAAGTGCACCAGCAACCTGAAATGATGGAGTGATTCTCTAAATTTGACAAGAAATGGGGTCAAGAAGTTGAGCGCTCCATCAAAATAGCAATTGCATACCCTTGATCTAGGGTTATATTCTCTAACTAGTAACGTCTCGCCAAAATGAGCCTAGACATGAGTACAAAGTTACAAACCCTCCTCCCTATGGATAGCTGGCCTTTGATGAATCTGGAATATTGTTTTGTTGTAGGATGATTTATGTGAATAATGGGGAGCTAAGCCTCCTTTACTGCCAAGCTGCCACAGGTCTACAGGCTTCCAAAGATGTAAGAATACTTGAGAAGCAAAATTCAGCAGTCATGCTATAAAATTGCATTTGAAAATAATGTTGTAGACATGGGTATTCGCAAGCCTAGATTCCTCCATTAATTGTGGCACACAAAGAACTCCTTTAACTGTTGATGAGGAACACTTTCAGTCAGGAAGGTGTCCATCAAATCTCAAGCACCAAATTGTGGACTAAAACCATGACAACCTACTAAAGTACAAGTCATTGTAGGGATCTGAATAAATCCATTTTCCTTTTATGTTGGTTGAGATTGCTTCAAGCCTGCAAATAATACAACATTTATTTAGGTCAAAACCATCTAGTACCCTTTTTGCTGTGTCCTAAAGGACTGGTTTGTTGCTGTAAGTTTTCATGCCCTTCTAAAGGATGGATTACTTCTATCTTCATCATACATAGGATAGAGAGAGGGCACCAATAGAGAAGTAATCACCTATCATGAAATCATCACATGGGCAAGAGCATTATAAAATAAAAGGGGCCCCACCACAAATCCCAGTCGAGCATTCCATAGGAAAAGTGTACTTCATATGATCAAGATTTTATATCAATCATAGATGCCAAACTCGAAAACTGGCACCCGCAAACCTTTAGCTGCAAATCAACTACAATGAAACTAAAATTGAAGGGAATCATGGCCTAAGCAATAGGATGCCAACCCCTTCAAGTGGCCTACAACCAAGATTCTCACAGAAACTTGAGCCACCAGATGCTCTTCATGAGCAGATATGCAGTATTAATGGATTTTTTCTGACCCTTTATTGCTCATTTAATTAAAGACAACCAGTTTTTGGAATCCACCATAATTGGGATTTGATTGTTAGATTAGTTATTTTTCCAAGTAAAAACCTCACAGTAAAGCAATGTACAACTTCACTAAGCCCACTGTTACGGAAAGGAATTCCTATGGCTTGGGGTACCACAACAGACAGCTAGACTCTAGAAATCAATCTTTCCCAATATGCAATAGAAATAAACAATCTAACACTAAAGGATCGAACCTCGTACCTTATTCTGGACGGTTGAAGTAGATCCCCGTTGAGCTTTCCAATCTTCAGCTTGAATTGTTATAGCACGTCCTCAACAACAAGTAAACAATACAAGCATACTATATTTCATGGTGTTAGATCTATTCTAGCATATATAACATCAATAATGTAAAAGAATTTGACATATTCCAATGGAGACAATATTCATTCAAATACACATTACTGGACAGGAAAAGATATTTCTATTAATATGAATCAGAGATTACAAGTGACAACCTCTGACGGCACGTCTGCGAACCGGAGAAACTGAATCCCCCACTTGGGCCTCCACCACCTCAATCCTCCATCACTTAGATAGCAAGCTTACTAGCAAAAGGCAAGCTTGGAAAGAGCACATACAAGAGCTCCAAGGGACAAAGGGATGCAGACTCAAGCATAAAGTGTTCTGGCAACAATGGACTATAGTTTCGATACTCTCAATTCTCTCTTCTGCTTTCAATGTACCAAGAGGATCCTTATATAGATTTCCAAAGGGATATGGAAAGGTCGAATCCGTGACATTTCAAGGCATATGGAAGGCCAGGAGTCATATGAGTCAGATCCAAGTCAAGGAAACTTCCAAAAGGATTTGGATTTATGCACACATCCCCATGTACGCGACTATAGGGGACAGATCCGCGTATGTACGCGTTTATCGAGGAAAAATCCGCGTATATCAATATTCTTATGTTTTAAGGGATGATGGGGGTCACATAAAAAGACAACAAGTGGTCCATAGGGGCTAATGAGTCTGCAGCGGGACAGGGGAAGGCCATACAATGTGTGATTCACCTAGTGTGGTGAAATCCACTATAACAGATGCCCCCTAATGTATGAGGTCAGAGGGGTTATGCGATGGCCGAAATACATTATAAGTCCATCCCAGAAAGGAAGTGATGAAGGTACCCAAATGGAAGACCAGCCACCCAATCAGCATAATACCGTAATACAACTCTGCATATAACTACGAATACATATAGCAGTCCCGGATACATAAGAGTACAATGGCCATGAATAGGCATACAACATGATATCACATATGTGGTCATCTCCACGTACAATATACATAGATCAGAATCTCCATGAGGAAGATATACAAAGGACTATGATCTCCACAAAGGCTGAAGATATACAATAGATCTGATCTCCATAGTGGCTGGAAATATCTGACATATACTGGAACAAGTCACGAGAGCTGAAATCTCATGAACACTGGCACGATCAAGGAGGTAGCATATAAGAGATGCCACCAATCTGGAAGGTCTTCTACATAAACCGCTACGAGTACATGTCCTACTATGCGAATAGAGGTGTCAAGGTCGAACATAGTAGTCCATCGTCTGATTACCAGTCATTGATGTATACCGTTAACAGATGCGAGATTACCCACCGATAATGAAAATGGGAATCAAGGTACTAGAGTGCAAACTAACAAGTGTGAATAAATGTGTTGAGGTCGAACACTTGAGAGTGTCCATCAATCAGGGGACATTGATTTATTCCCAAAACTGTCGATGGCGAGAGAACCTGCCACTGATGACTGCAAGTCTCAAGGCACTCAAAATGACTCTAGATTCCGATCCCATAATAGATGATCTGAACTCGATGGGATGAAATCCGCTGGAAGGAGGGCATTAGGGCATCCCCCATCATCCAACACGAGGTACTCATCAAAGCTATCTAATGTGGAAGAACTCGATCATAAGGTGCACGAACCAGTAACTGTACCGGGAATGGCTGACATGCAAAGTCAAGATAACTGAGGAATGCCCGACTCAGGTTTCAACTTCCTTCAAACAAGAGCATAACGGCGTATGGTGACTGAAGAAAGGCAGCATAGACTCGATATACAAACTGGGACATCTCTATGATGCAGGAGGCATCAATAGAGGCTCCATAGGGACTGGAAGCATAAACAGTCGGTGGAGATAAACTAAGATAAACGAGTACAGCTTCCTAAAGTCAAACTATAACCCAACCAATGGATGTGATATACAGTGCTTTGTTCGAAGGCGACACGACTCAACAGCTGCCAAAGATAACATCTTTTCCTGTCGGGATTTTTGGTTTTTTAATTTTTTTGTTCTTTTTCAGTTATTTGAAAAGCTTGAAAAAAGAATAAACTAGCTTTATGGTTAAAAACTAGGAGGAGACGAGTGTCATCAGGGCAAACAAACTAGTTCCAAGCAGTGGAACATACCTATGCTCAAAGCAAGGAAACATGTGTAGGATATCGACACTCGGGGGAAGATCCCCTCTCGGTAAAAAGGAACATCAAGCTGCGAAGGATATAAAAAATGGCTCTGCATGGCTAGACATGAGACAAGCTCGGGCTATATGGCTGAAATGCAATGTCAGGAGAGCCGGCATAAAGCTCAATAAGACAGGCAAAGCTCATGAAAATGCATTCACAACTTGATACAAGGGAGTCCGGGGGAACATGGCCAGCATAAGATCAAGAGGAGTGTGAGGCTCTTGCGAAATGTCATGGCAATACTATACAACAGACTCCCACACCCTAAGGGGAGAAACATCGGCATGGGCACCAAATACAAATAAGGTGCTAACTAGGGTACCCATGTAAGGTGAGGCTCTACCACTCATATCATGCCACTTCTAAATCAGCAAGAAGGTTTTGTGACATAATAGAGTGGGTTCGTACCTAAGGACAGAGTGACATGGTCATAAGGTCATGCACAATGCAAACGGTGGTGATCCTAACCTATATGCCAGTGTAGATATTATACCTGAAATGGGTACGAACGGGTCAATCCATAGGCTGAAACAACACTACAAATGGTCTTCTACATCACAAAATATGTTAGAAACGGTCCATAAAGGTTAGAAACTGTCAAAACTATAGAAAAGGGGGTAAAAATTTTCAAATATTTGAAAAATTTTCTATAAATAGTAAAAAATAGAAATCATTTGAAACTTTTACCCATTGGAGCTCTAATTTTCAACTGCAAATTCCAGGAGATCTAGCTGGCGAAATTCACAACCGTTTCTTCCAGGTACTTACTCATGTTCTCAGCTTGCATTTCAATATATTTTTTTCAAGTTTTCATGGTCAAATGAGCTCATTAAGGCCAGTTCTACATGAGTGCTACGGCCCATGTGGGTATTGAGGCTTTTCCCGTGTATAGGGCGGGCTATACACGGAAAAGGGGCCAGAAACTACGTACATACGTGGCTGTTTTCAAAACAGCCGCGTATGACACCGCGCAAGTTAAATTACATGAATCTAATGGACAATTGGTCAAATTCTCATGTAGGATGGTGCTTGAATGGCGAGAACGTGAGCATGGTGAAGTAGAAGAAGCTGTAAGGGCCGATGTAAGGGCTCAACAAGTGTTACGTGCATGTGGACTCTATAAGTTCTGGTGCCTAGGTGGCTTGAGGGCCAAACCAGGGATACTACAGATGCTGGTAGACTATTGGGATCCAGACTCAGAGTCTTTCCGGATAGACGGTATGACCCTCAACATTGAGGTGGAGGATATCTATTTCATCACAGGTCTATCTAGACGGGGGGAGGTGGTGAACCTTCGTTCCCGAGGTGCAGTAGGTCATGGGCTTACTATCGATGAGTACATAGCAGTGTACTGCTTCCTAGATACGGAGAAGATGGGGAGTCAAGTCCCCATCAATGCTATACAGGTACTGGGCCTAAAGGCCATACTACTGACTCTGGGTAGGATAGCAGGCATAGCATCACTCCATCAGGCCTCTCGAGCATAGATGTACTATGCGGTGGAGTGTATGAGACGGACCGTGTATGACTGGTGTACTACACTCCTGAGCAACATGAAACATCAGCTCAGCGAGTGTAAGGCAGGTAGGATACAGAACTTCAGGTTCAACAGTATACTGAGCACGTTCTTCTTCGAGCGGGTTCCAGGATTGATCCCTAGAGTGGATGTTCCTCTCCACGGGGTTCGAGATCCGGCCCAACGACGTTGGGCAGACGCGATGCGCAGACTAGGGGGTGGTAGGGTGGCCAACCCCTATCCAGCCGACTTTTTTCCATCGTGGTGACGACAGATTGTTGCCATAGATGACTACCCCTATGCAGGGATAGACTTCCGGGGAGATCCGGACATGCCATTGTCACCAGGAGCAGCATTCGGAGACATAGGTAACGAATCCCAACCCCTACTCTCTTTTTAAAAAAATTTGAAATATTTAATTTTTTTGTGTTTTCTTGATTAAGTGAAATAAAAAAGACATGTTTTTGGGTGACAATACATAGTGACATCTACTATTCATGTGCAGATGTGGGACCACGGCGACCAGAGGGCTTCCCGCGTCATAGACAGAGGGGAAGAGGAGACGACATCACCGGTGTGGATGCGGAGCGGACGCTCCAACACATCCATACCAACTTCGTGCGACTGACTCACAGGGTTCCCATGGCGCAAGTCGAGGACTTGCCTGAGGCCATGCAACGCCAGGTGGTGGGTGTGCCATGCACATGGGTACGTTTATTCTGGCGGCTAGCTAGAGCCGTGGTGACATATCATGATCACAACCCTCCTCCACAGGACTAGACACCTAGGAGTGTACTACCATGTATATGATGGAAGCTTTGGAAGCTCCACTTTTTGTATTATGACACTATGTATTCCCACATTTTTGATGTATATATAAAAAAGTTTTATGGTGATCGGTTTATTTATTTACATGTGTAAAAATTGTGTTTATGATTAATTTATAATGAATGAGACAAATGCCAATCTAACACGTAGTTAGCATATGAATCAGCAATTTGATTATAATTTCTTGGAATGTGTGTATATGTGATACTCTCAAACTGCCGATCTAACAATCTGACTCGCAAGAATCTCCTCAATAACGTCGGATCTCTAACATGGTACAAACCATTTAGCTGTGACACTACTAACTCTGAATCAAGATGTACCTCAAGAGAGAGAACACCATGCGAGATAGCATCCTGTAGAAGCTCAATAACGGTGCTATATTCAGCAACATTGTTGGAAGATGGCCGTAGACATACACCTCCTGAAGACAATTCCTGACCCATAGGAGTAAAAATCACCCAAGCAGCTGAGGCTGAGTGTTGAGTGTGACGGCTTGCACCATCCGTGAATCCTATGAAAGTGGAAGACTCCATCGACATCTGCCACAAGAAATGGAAACTAATCACAAACCCGATCACGATAAACAAGACCTAACTATGCAAAAAAGCTGTACAATAATATACAACAAGCAACCTTGGCTAAAGATCATGCATAGTATTTTTTTAAATAGAGCCCATTTCTAGGCTCCTCCAAGGCCGTCCCTCGTAATCCACTAGCTCATAGGCACCCTTCTCTAACACACGTTTAACCACGTAAGGACCTCGCCACATAGGATTGAACTTCCCTGCCCCCAA
This sequence comes from Pseudotsuga menziesii, assembly GCA_001517045.1. Classification (NCBI taxonomy): domain Eukaryota; kingdom Viridiplantae; phylum Streptophyta; class Pinopsida; order Pinales; family Pinaceae; genus Pseudotsuga; species Pseudotsuga menziesii. The sequence continues at coordinate 8,608 of LPNX010147667.1, forward strand.
GGGTTCTTTCGCTTGATCCCACAAAAGGACCAATTCTCCCTCACTAAACGCTCTCGGATGGACAGACTTATCGTATTGGGCCTTCATGTGACACTTATTAACCTCTAGAGTCACCAAGGCATCTCTACGCTGCTCATCGAGTTGCTCAAGGTGAACCAAACACTCCTCCAAAGGTGAAGTGTCCGGTAAGAGTTCTATGGCTAACTTCAACGAAGGAATTTCACATTCAACCGGCAAGATCGACTCCACTCCATGAACAAGCTGATATGGAGAAAAACCAGTGGCAGTCTTGACCGCAGTTCGATACGCCCATAAAGCAGGGTATAACATAATATGCCAGTTCGTCTTGCTTTGTGCGATGGTTCATTGGAGAATGGACTTAAGTGATTTGTTCACTGCTTCAACCTGTCGATTCACTTGAGGATAGTAAGAAGAGGAGTGCTCTTGCTTATACCCTAGCTTGGATGCAAACTCTTCCATCATACGGTTCTGAAAGTGCGAGCCATGGTCAGTGATAAGCTCTCTCAGAATCCTGAATCGAGTAATGATTTGATTGAATACGAAATGCGTAGCTGTCTCACCATCGGATTTTATAGTAGGCATTGCCTCTGCCCATTTCGTGAAATAATCGACAGCTACTATGATGTGATGGTGCCCCCCAGCCGAAGCTAGGTTGCAATCCATAAAATCTAGCCCCCACTTGGTGAAGGGACCGACGGTGATAATAGGGTGCAACGGGGCCGGCTTAGAGCGCATATTCCGTGCAAACACCTGGCAAGGGTGGCACCTTTTGACCGCTTCAATACAGTCCTTGAATATTGACGACCAGAAATAACCAGCTCTAAGAATCTTCTGAGCTGTAGCAAGCCCAGACAAATGACCACCACATGCCCCTCCGTGGCAATCATTCAAGACTACTTCAGCCTCCTCATGAGTTAAACAACGTCGTAAAAGGGAATCTACTCCACGGCGGTACAAAGTATTGTCCACTATGAGGTAGTTCTTGGAAACGTGACGTAATCAACATCGCTCATCCCATGAGAAGTGAGTAGGGGTCCTCTATGTTTGTAGATATACTATGATATCCCCGTACCATGGGTCAGCAGTTGAGATTAAGAAAATGTGTTCGTCAACGAACGTATCTTCACACACCAACTCCTCAGCCTCGCTTGGAAAATCCGATATGAGCTCTGGAAAGATTAAGGATTTCTTCGACTTTGTTGAAACAAACTCGAGATCAAACTCTTGCAGGATGACAATCCATTTATTGTATTTTCCCCCTATCATCCTACGTGTGAGGACGAACTGAAATGGATTGACATGCGCCACAACCAAGGTCTAGCGAAGGAGAATATAATGTCTCAAACGCTGCACCGCATGTACAGTAGCTAAGGCAAGATTCTCAACATGAGAATATCGAATCTCTGCGTCAATAAGGTTTCGGCTCAGATAATAAATGACATGCTCCTGAAGCTCCTCATCCTCCTGAACCAAAACCATCCCAATCGTCTCTAAAGACGCGGCCACATATAATATGAAATCACGGCTATAATCTGGAGGACTAATCACCGGGGCTGATGCTAGGGCTCGCTTAAGTGCATCGAAGGACTCCTGGGCTCGCTCATCCCATTTGAAGGGAGTATCCTTCTTCAAGAGACGCATAAAGCCTCTAGTCAAATTGGCGAAATTGACCACAAATCTTCGTAGGAAGTTTTCCATGCCTTGCAAACACT
>LPNX010147667.1:10428-92182 GCA_001517045.1 Pseudotsuga menziesii
TGAAGTATCACCTCCACCTTCAAGGGGTCGACTGTTATACCCTCTTTCAAAACAATGAATCCTAACAGATGACCTGATTTCACGCAAAAGATGCACTTATGAGGGTTTAATCTAATAGCATAATGCCGTCATCTTTCGAAAACCAATCTCAAGTGATAAGAATGACGCATCCTCATACGAGAATGAGCAGCGAGGTCATCCAAAAATACTTCAATAATGGACTTGAGATCATGGAAAATCAAGGTCATCGCCCGCTGAAATGTAGCTCCGGCATTTTTAAAACCAAAAGGCATTTTCTGATATGCAAAAGTTCCCCAAGGGAAAATAAATGCAGTCTTGTGTTGGTCCTCGGGTTTAATTTGAATCTGATTGTATCCGAAAAATCCGTCCATGAAGGAAAACACCTTGCTACCCGCACACTCATCCAAAATCTGATCCATAAATGGTGTGGGGAAGTTATCCTTAGGACAGGCATGATTTAAATCATGGAAATCAGTGCATATATGGATCGCTCCCTGCTTCTTATCTACCAGAACGAGGTTTGAAACCCACTCCATCAAGGGAATGGGATAGATGAAACCAGCTTTCAATAATTTCTCTGTCTCTGCCTTTATGGCTGGTGCTTTTCTAGGATTCATGGCGCGTAAGCGCTATCGAACCGGTTTAGCGTTGGGGTAAGTTTTAATTTCATGTTCGACATTTCGAGGGTCAATCCCTGGCATCTCGTCGTATGACCAAGAAAAAACATCACGGAACTCCTTGAATAGCTTGGTATACTCACGAATCTCATCTTGGGAACATTCTGCCCCAATGTAGACATTCTCAATCGTACCAGGATTGTGAGAAATGTTGATAGGAATAGTCGACGATATGTTCGCCATGTTTCCATCAGCCATCTGAGCAGGAGAGCTTAATGGAACCATGGGTCTACCAACTTTCTGTCTAAGAATCTCCCTGAAATCCTCATGCTCCAAACGGTCAAGCTCTAGAAGGAAATAAGATCTATGATGAATTTCCTCCCATGGTGGCTCAACTCCCGACATGGCCTCGATAATCGCTTCATTTGAAGGGAAAACCGTATTAAGGCAATCGTGGGCATGAGAAGACTGTACTGCCCATGCGGGCCGCACATAGGGGTCTTCCTCCTCTATCCGCGAAGAGGAAGAACAAGGCTCTGCAGCAGGCTTAAGATTATCTTGGTAAGCAATCATAACTACAGGAAATGGCACACTCGACTCGGTGGACTCACTCGAAAGACTCGGTGAAGGAAGAATCCAAGGATCTCCCATATGACTCGTGTGAAAGGGCACCGATATCGTAGACGTGAAAGCACCACCGACGCTCGATCCTATCATGAGGATGGGTGCAGAATAGCTAAAGGTCCCCATAAGGGTTGGATACATGCCCACACCCACACTCCCAGTTGCCGGCTAGGAATGTTCAACCTTCGGAACCGAAGCTCCTGACGATGCAGTAACAGGCAGATTCTTGAATGACATCTGATCAATCATCACAATCTTCCCATTATGAGGAAAGCTTACAACGCGAAACACGGAAGACGCAATGGCTTGCATACTATACATCCAATTCCTTCCCAGTAAGAGATTGTAGTCAAGGGGCGCATCAACCACCTCAACCTCTATCGCAACGGTCTTCCCCCCCAAACGGACTTTAAGAGTAGGAAGAATACCATGCGGCCTAAACGATCTCCCATCAAAAGCAGTTAACATGGTCGTAGATTTCAACAACTCAGGAGAACCAAGACCCTTCCAACAAGACAAAGACATCACAGAAGCAGTAGCGCCCTCGTCAATCACAGTCCGCTTGACAGTCATATTAAGACATTCAACATGTATCAAAAGGGACACATAGTAGGAAAAGCGAGGCTGATGTCCTGTAGTTTCGAATTTGATCGTTGTGGGAGAGTCATCACCATTCACACCAAGAGCTGAAAGTAAAGCCTTCCTTTGCGACAGACAACTCTGAAGCACCTCCAATGCAGACATCGCACAAGGAGTATGACCCAAGTCCTCGACAACTGAATAGTTCAGGGCGGCTCGAGCATTTGGATTATGCCCTAAGCACTTAAGCACCCCCTTAGGAATGTGAGGTGCAGCTTCAGGCTTATCTGCAGGTTTATCCATAGGTTTATCCACCGGTTTACTGGCCAGTTTCTCAATGCGCAAAGGAGTTCCTGGTGGATCAGGTTCTTTACCTGGGCTGGGTTGCGACGTAGTATAATCTTTCGCACGCATCACAACTTTAGCAGCACGGACCATATTAATGCACCCACGACCACTAGTCTCAGGTGGATCATCATCACTAGATTGGTCCTGGGACTTCCAGTTCATATTCTGATTATGTGGTAAAGGGTTTGTCAACACAGCTGGGCTCTGTGCTAAGAAATTCGAAGCTTCATCAATCCTAGGGAACAAGTACGTGAGGTGATCATCCTTACATAGCTTGCAAGGAAACTTAACCTTACGTTTATTCTGCTTGTCCCCCCCAGCATTTTTATTGTTCTTGTCATTATTACCGGCATTTTCATTCTTATTCCCACCCTTCTTATTATTTTTACCCTTCTTACAATTCCGTCCGGGTTGCTGGTTACCCTTCTGGTCCGACGTTTGCACAGCATGTACATTCGCCGTTTGGGTAGGATGAGACGAAGCCGTAGCTTGTCCCGAGGCAGATTGGTTGGTAGACGACTAAGCTACTTGTTTTGCAACCGAACCTGCAGGATTTTTACTTGCACAACCCACAATGCCATGGGCATGTGGTCTAGGTTTGACCTTGGGATCAAAACTCGAACGAGGAGCATCAGGTATAATCTCATATAACAAACCAGACTGAGCATAGATCAAGTCTAGTTCCTGCGCCCTAAAGATGGCTTGTTCCTCATTATGAACTCCGGATGTGGAAACATCCTTCGCTATGTATGGCAATAAATACTTGAGGAACCACTCAAGGAGGAATTCTGGCGGTATAAAGGCTTTGATTAATCTCTTTCATCTACGCCACTCCTGAATATGATCAGAAATATGCGTGGCTTTATCTTGCCGAAATGTCGACAAGAGTTCAGTGCCAACATCATATCGCACTGGTAGCTGAAAGTGATTAAGGAAAGTCATCGCTAAATCATCGAACACAGTAAAGGCACCCCTAGGTAACTCTATGTACCATTTCGCCGCAGGCCCTGTGAGGGTGCGTTGAAATAGTCTCAGACGGACTGAGTCCTGATGCAATGAATTGGAAGAGCACCATAGGTGGAATGTGGTAACGTGTTCACTCGGATCCTCACCCGGTTTGCCTTTGAATTTAGGTATATCCGAAGGAAGCTTTGTAGGGACAGCCGGCCATGCCGGGTCATGAGCTACTGGATCGTTCGTAAGTCTTGACAAGTCAGGAAAATCAAGTGTCGCGAGGAAAGGGAGCTTCGAATGATTAGGTCTAGGGGCGGCTCCCTGGTTCACATAGGATTGATTACCACCATGACCTTGGCCATAGTGACCTCCTCCTATATGACCCGTATAGGGTGGTTCCGAAGTACCATAATGCGGTGGACCTTGACTAGAGGGAGCTACAAAGCCATAAGCTGGAGGATAAGCAGGTTGTGAATACCCACCTCCATAAGGTGCAGAAACCTGTCCATATTGCGTCCCATAATGGGAACCATAGGTCATCGCTTGCGATGGCCCATGGGACACTCCATAGGAAGGTATATACATTCTGAAAGTGGGAACATACATACCCGAGGTAGGGATATAACCTAAAGTAACAACCTGACCTCTAGAGACATGAACATAACCTCCCGAGACCATGGGTGGTATGTAGGCTTAAGACACAAAGGGTCTAGTAATCGTAGTACGGATCTGACTCGTAGCTATGGGCCGACTCGAAGGACCACGTGAGTAAGGTGGAGGGTTTGCATTTGAAGAACTCGGAAGTGAGGACGCAGGAATCTTGGTAAGAAGATATGTGCTAGTGCCTATCGTCACTCATCTGGAACCTGGTATCGCTATAGGGTCACTAACTCTAGACCTAGGAGGTATGATAGCTTCCACCACTGGGATGGAAGGTGCAATGTGGCTAGTACTCCCAAACCTCTCTGCAAGGTAAGGCATGGGAATTCCCCCAGGCATAGTGTTAGGGTCAAAATCGGATTCGACATTAAATGCCAAATCGTGCATAGGAAAACCAGTGGTAGCATAATCACCATAGCTAGTGCTGGCAGGTTCAAAGTGAGTCTTGGCATCTTTCGGCATGCCATACCAGTAGTGCTGTAACGAGGGGTCAGGCCTATAAGGAATAGGTCTCTCATACCTGGCTCCAATCTTAGAAATCACAGGCCCTAACTCGGTTAGGTCGGGTGAAGGATCATATGTAGGTGTAAATTCCCCATCGTCAACACGAATGGGAGGAGGAAGTGTCTCAGATGCGTCCTCTGAATGATCTCCCATGGTGTGTGAATCAAAGTGTGATGAAGTCTGCCTGGATTGTCTAGGTCCCTCTCCCAAAGGAGGAGGATCAGTAGAAGGTGGAAGTTCTGCTAAACGACGAGAACGGCGCGGAGCCGCACCCGAATCCACAATGACTCAAAAAATAGCAAAGAATCTCTAATTACGTCAACCCTAGGCCAACTAGTGTGCACAGAGCAATCACTAAAAAATCTAAAGCCAAAAGCAAGAAAACAAGGGCTGGATAAGTGAGCTCCCGAATGTGAACGGTATGTCTCGCCTAGGAGAGGCTTGAGAGGCCCTTGTCACCACAAGCGGAGGTTCGAAACCAATTATTGTGGCCCTTAGCTTCAATGCATATAGCGACTGTGCTGTCTGACCCCAACCTGGCTGGGACACATGCAAAATAACCTTTACACGTACCCCCTCGATATCCTAGGTAAGGTCACTAAGGTCACCTCAATATAATCAACGCTCAGGCAGACAGTCGCGGGCGGGATTGACCGTATGGGCAGGGTAGCTGATCTCGAAACTCTCGAAAGAGCCCCCAGATACGAATACAATCCTGGCTATATCACCGGTGCTACACAGTTATCGACCAGGGGTTATCCCAATCAAATAACCGCTCACACTGCCTAGTGCTTGACTCCCTTTTGAGAGGAGCTTCCTGAGAACGTCGGTTATACCAAGGGTTTCACACACTCCCTGGACAGACACCTAGTTGTTGTTGTTTAGTGATCTTGGAGAATTAACTCACAATGAACTATTCCAAGATCCTAAAACCTAATCTTGTTGGTGCACCCTATAAAGAAAAAGAGTGTAATTCATTTTATTTATCGTTGATTTTATTTGGCTTTATTACTCAAAAATAGGATATGGCCGTGCAACTAATGATGTTATGACGCAAATGCACACCTAACAATCCATGCAAATGCATGTGTCCATGAAAACATGGTATGCTTACTACGTGTAATGCACAATTTCTTCTTCAAATGCTGATGCAAATTTCCCTATATGAATGCTTAACTATTACTCCAAAGCAAATCTAGAACTAGTGCAAGTACAATGCAATGCATAATGAGAAGCAAATATTTTTGTATTTTTTGAAAATAAAGAGATACGAAAAGCAAAAGAATGATTCTACCCACCCCAGACTCTGCAAGCACACATAAATAGCATTCTAGCAAAGCACTAAGGTAAAAGGACTCTAATGCACTAATCTCAAACAAAAAATCAAAGATGCCATGACAAGAAATTTCCTAAAAAAAAAAAAAAAAAATAGGCAAAAAAGATGTTTCTGGTCAAAAACAGAGGTACTAACAGACTCAGGCAGTGCCAAAGGAGACTCAGCAACTATCAGAACTCACCCAGCAATCCACTATCTTCCACAAAAAGTTAAAAACCAGGGTATATGCGACTGTGCGCAGTAAACCCGCGTGTATACGCGGAAATTCCAGAGGAAACCGCGTGTATACATGACTGTAAGCAATAAACCCGTGTACAGGAAGAAAAAGATGCAAAAATCACAGGCAAACAGACAAGCTGAGACTTAATTCACACCAATCAGGCTCTACCAGGCATACATGCCCCCATACCCAACACAGAAACAAGAGAGAGAGAGCAATTCAAATACATTGAATGCCAAGAAACCAACCCCCAAAGGACAATAACTAGGAACTCCCCAGCGGAGTCACCAATACTGTTACGGAAAGGAATTCCTATGGCTCGGGGTACCACAACAGACATCTAGACTCCAGAAATCAATATTTCCCAATATGCAATAGAAATAAACAATCTAACACTAAAGGATCGAACCTCGTACCTTATTCTGGACGGTTGAAGTAGATCCCCGTTGAGCTTTCCAATCTTCAGCTTGAATTGTTATAGCACGTCCTCAACAACAAGTAAACAATACAAGCATACTATATTTCATGGTGTTAGATCTATTCTAGCATATATAACATCAATAATGTAAAAGCATTTGACATATTCCAATGGAGACAATATTCATTCAAATACACATTACTGGACAGGAAAATATATTTCTATTAATATGAATTAGAGATTACAAGTGACAACCTCTGACAGCACGTTTGCGAACCGGAGAAACTGAATCCCCCACTTGGGCCTCCACCACCTCAATCCTCCATCACTTAGATAGCAAGCTTACTAGCAAAAGGAAAGCTTGGGAAGAGCACATACAAGAGCTCCAAGGGACAAAGGGATGCAGACTCAAGCATAAAGTGTTCTAGCAACAATGGACTATAGTTTCGATACTCTCAATTCTCTCTTCTGCTTTCAATGTACCAAGAGATTCCTTATATAGATTTCCAAAGGGATATGGAAAGGTCGAATCCGTGAGATCTCAAGGCATATGGAAGGCCAGGAGTCATATGAGTCAGATCCAAGTCAAGGAAACTTCCAAAAGGATTTGGATTTATGCACACATCCCCATGTACGCGACTATAGGGGACAGATCCGCGTATGTACGCGGTTATCGGGAAAAAAGCCGCATATATCAATATTCTTATGTTTTAAGGGATGATGGGGGTCACATCAAAAGACAACAAGTGGTCCATAGGGGCTAATGAGTTTGCAGCAGGACAGGGGAAGGCCATACAATGTGTGATTCACCTAGTGTGGTGAAATCCGCTATAACACCCATGGGTAGATTTCCTCTAGCACTTATTCTGCATAGGCCAACTGATCCAAAGAAAAGCTGGATATAACTGGTAGCCCTGATGAAAGGTAAATATTTCCCTACCTTTTTTACTGATGTGGACATTGCGTCATTGGACAAGTTTCCATGCTACTAGAAATAACACCCTACACATATGTATACAAAAAAATACCACAAAGGCTAGGTTTTGACAGTGTCTTGATAAGTGAATCTACACATAACAAGGTTGAAAACTTGAAACAAATGACATTCAACAGGAAGAACATGTTCAGTTTGCATATCATCTTCTCCTGAAGGAAATACTATAGTTAGCATCAACCATGCACTGGATTTTGTTGTTATTCTATTCAATGTTCCATTGTTAATACCTATCTAGCAAAGCAACACACCAACACGGTAATCATAAAAAGAACCTAGATTTTGAAATGTATGTTCCCTGTAGTATTTAAGAATGAGTTTCAGTGACATGCAGAACATGACATGCAAATGCAGATTAGACTGTGGAATGGTTAGCTGCTGAACAAGTTGTATTATGGTACAGGCACAATGTTTGATGAAATGAGCAAACAGAATTAGTTAATGCTAGGCAAAAAGCCTCTAAGATTGATCTATTATTTTAGTTGTGAATTTTAATATTCCTATAGGTGTATTTCATGATGTATAAAAAGAAGAAATACAGTTGGCATGCAATGTGTGACAAGATTCACAAAAATGGCCAAGGAAGTATCCTTCCTGTTAATTTTTAGACCATGGTAAGCAGATTCTGCACTCGTATAAATTAACTTAAACCCAGGTAGATTAAACACTGAAAACTTCAATCAAAATAACAATATTTGAATACAGTAATCTACAGAAAGATATTGCTGGAAATTACAAATAGCAAACAAACAATCTGGAACTCTCGATATGCATCTATCTTATATTTGCTGAAAGACAAAAGAATTACACTGTTATAGCTTAAAACTCAAACTTGCCAACCAACACAGTGGTGCACCCTGCATCTCCTATATAGATAAGGAAATTGAGGGAAAATACAATGAAGTTAGACCAATGAAAAAACCTAATCCTAATTTGCTCACCTAGTGCACCCTCCTTGCAAGGATTGGAGTTCGAAATGAAGAGCAACTCAACTTGAGGATATGTTGATGCATGCATGCCCTCCTTGGGATCTACAACTAAAAATGAAAGAATCCTCAAGCATGTTTGCTCTAGCTAATTACAAAAATTAGGAGTAAAAAAAATGAAAGAAAAAGGATACAAACGGATACAAAACTAGAAGTAAAATCTATTCTCAAGGAAACAAAAGGATACAAAACTAGGAGTCCTAGAGAGGAGAGGAATAGAAAGATATATATCCTTTGGGTGCTTGAACTTTGCAAAAGTTGTCAAAAATGTTATAGGTGTTCTATAGAGGTGTAAATGCATACCACAATTCCATTAAGGTATGTTTCCTCAAAGTTATTTGTGAACAATTGGAGGATGTTTATCAAATGCATGAATGTTGAATGTACATTATCCAAGCCAAAAGTACTTCTAGGCCTCTCACATCTATCTCGTTTGTCTTGAATGTTGTAATACACCAAATTTATCCCCTAGTAAGTAAAGTGGCCAAGAATAAATCTATGTTATGCTTATTTGGTGTAGTTGGCATAAATGGGGGTGCATTAGTGAAGGCCTAGTTATTTGGAATTATTGTAGAAACATACCCTATGTTATAATGTTGTACTAATGGAGAAAAGGGTTCCACTTCCATTCATTATTTCCTCCCATTTGGGTTTTGAGAAGATCTCTCATCCCCGGTGAAGCATTCATGGGAGGTAGGACTCTGTTGTAATGGCCAAATCAACATTTGCAACATATTCTCTTACCACAATATCATATGTATTGCTTTCATTTTCCATGACTCTAAGCATCTTATGTTTCAATTTATTCACAAGGGCCACTACAATGATAATAAAAATGCTTATAATTTGATAAAAATGGGATTCGAGCAGATGTAGATGGATGAAGACTGCAAATGACTTTTTTGAGCCTCTTGAACTCACCAAAGTGAGTAATATTTTGGTACTGTCACATATTTTATCTTGAAAATGGGATGCTGATACCATACAAACTCAACATGCTGAATAAGGATGGACAGATCTTACATGGCAGGTGTTGAATAACATTTCATGGCCTTAAAATTTGTATGTGTAAATGGAATTCCACAAATAATTTTCTAACGAAATGAAGAAAGGAAACTATTGGCTCTAAATCTTGAGAGTGTTTGTAACTCCCCTCAGATCAATCAAAACCAAATTTAAAAATAAAATAAAAAAAATTGTTGTGCCAAATTTTGTGTCGTATTTGATCTTTTTTCTGTGAAACTACTTGGTAGGTTTTGAACAAGTCTTCATGAACCTTGAACTTTGTACTTGTAAATATAACTCCACACCAAAATACGAGACCCAGGTGTTAGTGAGGCTCTTATATTCCATTGAAGAAGCAATGCATCCCATGTGGGGAGTTAGAGTGGAAGGCGTAAACATGACATAGGGCCTGAAGGGAATTGGAACTTAAAACTAATTTGTAATCATATAATCAGGGCAGGGCACTTTCACATTCCACTCAAGCAGGATGGAGACATGCTTTATTACCCTTACAAAGAAATAGTTTCTTGTAGGCAGTTCAAATGGGGAATATGAACCTCATCATGATTTTCTCTATCCTTTGCTTCATCATAAATGTGCTTTTCATGGTCAAGTAAATTCCTTCCTTTTGAAAGTCATAAATCTTGATAAGAATATGCCTTTATGTAACTGTACATTATAAGAACACTGTAGAATACCAGTCTATCCAACCTTTTCTATAGGTTTAGTCAATCTCAAAAGATTACTAGAATCTAAATTTTAGTGTAGTCTTATTTTAGGTGACCATACATTCTAAGGAAAGTTCAGTTCTTATCAATGGTTATTTCTTTTTGTGAATTGTTGTCCAATCATCATGGAAGTTGCTTCAGATCCTGTACATCTCAACACATAGCTGATATATATTTTGTTATACCTAATAATTTGCAAGTTTTTCCAGTTTAATTCATGCTTAACCAGTTGTCCTACCTTTCAAATAACTGGTATCATCACCTAGAAGCCAAATATACAACCCTTTAAAGGTTTCTCTAAAGACGCAATATTGTAGGAGCAGGGTATTTCTCTTTATATTTGCAACATGACTCTTTAATTATTGAATCCACTATTAGGTGCCCTTGTAGCCAAGGAATAATTATTCACAAAGCATAACTCCTCCATACAAAATGGTACCTTTGAAATAGTAAATGATTCAATGCTAAATAATTTCAATACTTGCAATTCCCCAAGTCAAAATACTTGCAATTATTTGAATTATAGGTCTAGAGATCATTCTTGCAAGACATTACGGTGCAGAGGGAGTCAAGTCTCTAATTTTGCAAATGATAATCATCGAGTCTCCATTAGCAATAAGTTTATGAATCTGCCTGGCTCTTAGAATTTTTATTAGATGAATTAAAGCTAATGCTTCTGTTTTATTATAGGTGGTCACTATTAACCACCAAGAATAAGTAAATTCCCACCATCACTTAGGATTGTAAAGAAACAACCCCCTCCCTCCCTGCTATAGGCTGAAACCTGAGGACATATATTTGATTTTTCAGGTACTGTTGGTATTTTTTTGAAAGCAGTCACACTCGACGTCTCATATATCATTTTCCCTTTTGATAGTGTTCAAGTTAATGAAATGAATGTAAGTACACAATTTAATTAGATTTTGGCTCTCATTAATAAATATTGGTTTTCAATTGTATTTTGAACTCTTGGTAGATATACCTATAGTTTAATGTTGAAGCATAAATAACATAGGTTTATATCATTGATAGAAAGGGGTCACGGACGTGGTATGCTATTATGACATGACAGATGACTAGTTGTATTGGAAATTTGTTTAAATTAGGTGGCAAGTTTCTATTCATATGGGATAGTGCTAAATTGATCTCTATATCACCTTTATTTATTTATCATATTTTACAGTAGAAGTCAAAGAGTATTCTTCTTCTAATCAGGGGAATGTTTTTGTAACTACAATATTTTTTTTCTTTATGTTATAGTGTCTTGAATGCCATTTGGTTATTGGATTCTTAGCTTATGATTTGAGTAACTGGCAAAGTGAAGGGCACCCATGACATGTGACCATTGTAAAATCTAGTTTGATGGGAAAGGTTGAAGCCAAATTGCAGCCCTAGTGGGTAGGATCGGTCCTGGAAGGAGTCAGATATTGACATAGTCCATGACCATAGGAGTTGAGCCAAAGAAAGGCTCCCCTTAAGAAATTGTCAAAGTATGAGTGTGCAATTTTGGTTGTTGTATGAGAGTTTCAAATTCAAAATAATCATGAGTGTAGGATGCACATTGTAGGGATTAACTTTAGCACCAATCAAAGTGGTGACTTAGATATGTATTGCGGATGTTTTAATATTTTACTTGCATAGTTGCACTGTAGTGACATGGGTGCATTGTTCCAATATTAGGTTGTGCTAAGTTGCTAACATACTGCCATGCTCCCTTGGCATGTGCACTTTCATTGTGGACACACAACATAACGTAATATGGACGAGCTAGCATGGATGGATAGGTTAACAATTCATCGCATGGAGGAGTCCAATGGCTATAGTGCATTGTCTGCATTTTTTCCTTGTTTAAAATGAAGAGCTGCAATTGTGAGAAATTTAATTGCAAGTAAAATTCATGTATCATAAACATAATATCAAGGAAAATATCATTTTTGAAGCATTTATAAATACAATTTTCCTGGTTTTTTGCTATAATAAAGGATGCATTGATGAGTTAAACTTATTATATGTTTTCTTGATATCTGATACATCCATGTTCACATGTTATTTATCAGTGTTAGGAAAGTTTTTAGTTATAGTTTATATCCACTAAAAATTGAAATTCATAGTATGAGTTGTGTATTTTTAATAGGAGGAATGCGAAGATGAGGAGATTTCAGTTACTCCAGAATTTGGTCTTTATGGAAGGAATACTTTCTTGTTGCCTCACCTAACCTTTTCAGCAGATTGGGTTAGGTTTTAGATATTCAAATAGAACTTGTGTTTTGATGAGGGTCATACTTTTCAGTGGATCTTATCTTACATAGAATACTTAAAGATATTTTGGCTTTCCCAAGTGAGTAAAATTCTGGTCATTTTCTTGTCTTTAGGTACCAATTATTGGCATCTTCATATCTTGTGCTTCTATGTGTTAGTTGATATGAAGTTCCTCAGCAAAATAAGTATATGTTTGAAATTTGAATGCCTCGACTTGGAATGGGATTTTCTTTTGTTGATTTAATTCTGCTTTAAACATATTACCAATTTACAAACTTATAGTCCACCAGCTTCTCAGACAAGCAAGCCAGTTGCTTGTTGTAATACTCTGTGTCAATTACAAAATATAATTCACCGGGGCACCTGATACAAGGTTTTCCATTTGTCTGTTTTGCTCATTTTGTCTTTCTAAGTCTTTTTGAGGATAGATAGCATAAGATATTGTCAATATTCCTGCACATATAATATATGTCATTTTGCAAATGATCGTTTCAGCAGGACATCTTATGAATATTTTTAGACTCATTATGGTGCATCATGGCCACTATCCCTGTTTTGCAACATATAGGATCTGAGTGGTTTATTATATCAACCAATTCCCCCATTCAATTTTGATCAGTGTTCTCTTGTCTTGAAAGGAAAAAAATGTAAAATTATGTGATACTTGATGGTGAAAACTAACATTTGATCAAGTTCTAACTTTTATGTAAACATATGGAAAGGAATTTGGTAATTGTTTCTAAGGCAGAATTCAGAGCAAAAAGTTTAAGTCTTACATACAGTATTGAAAAGATAACTATATTTTTTCTTCCTGTTTACAAACATCAATGCTATCAGCACTGTCATCACTCGAATCAGAAGGAAGTGGGAAAATAGATGTAGCCAAAGCTAAGGAATTGCTTGCTAAAGCTGATGATGAGATGAGTATTCATGCTACAGTTGCAGTCTTGCTTCAGAAAAATAATGCACATATGTAAGATTCTGAATCACATATTTATGCATTGGATAAATTTGCAAGTCAATTCAATCGAATACTGTTAGATTTATCCTTTTGGATATGTACTATTTGTAGAAGATATTCAATGTTGCCAACATCTCTTCTTTTGATGTAGAATGGTCAAGCAATCCAAGCTGAAGGAAAAATAAAGAAATGAACGAAAGAGTGAGATGGAACAAAAACAGTTGGAGTGGGAGCTAAAAAGGGAGAACTTTCAACAGATTAGTTGGAATGTTATGGAAGAATGCAAGTTTTAAAAGGCAGGTTTTGGAGTTTTTACTAACATTTTTTATTACCTTTGTAGGAAAAGTAACAAGCTTGTGCTCAAAAGGAATCCATCATTCAAGTAAGATTCCAAGGCTACATCACTTTCTTTCATTTCTCATTGAAACACATTTGCATGATTTATTAATCTGGTTGTTGATGCAATTATGAACATGAGAAGTTTACAATATCAACTTTCTTTGTTAGATTATTACAACTATGAGCTATGGGAATGACCACCTTTAGGCAGCACATACTACTTGGCACTGACATGTTATCGTATATTGAGTTTATTGTGCTTTCTATTTATTCCATTTCATTAAGTTATTTATCGAAATTTTCCATCTTCTACTTCCATAGTATATGTGGAATATACTTTTCTTAACATTACAATTAAACTTTCAAATTCAAGCAGGAAACCTCTTTTTCCAATTTAAGATTTATATCATTCCAATAGGGAAACACTTATAATCCATGTTCCATAATGGCACCATATACAGTTGCTAACATCTTTACTTTCCTTGAACCAGGAGAAGGAAAAGAAACGACAGCAAGAGGAGGCAGAAAAAGAACATAAGTGGCATGAAAAGGATCAAGCTGAGATGAAAAAGCAACTTGCAATACAAAAATGGGCCACACTAATGGACCGGTTTCTTAAAAAAGACACACCTAACATTCAAACAGTTCCCACTGTATTGAATGAAACAATTTATAATTCTTTGCAGGAAAATGCACAGATTTGCAGTGGTGTTATGTTGTCAATGGATAAAATATTATTGAAAGCAGTAGAGACAGAGATAGGGGATCTTCTAAGGTTGATGTTCTAGCTTTTTATAAATGTCTAAATGTGGCATGAATATGTCGTGTTCTTTCTAGATTCTTTGAGTTGAATTGATTTGATTGTGCGATGTACTTAGGTCACACCTGGTATCTTTCCGCCATCTTAATTGGCGCACTTCTGCACAAAGACATCTAAGTTGGGGTATTTGGCGTAAACCCAAAGTTGCATTGTTCAATGAACTTTGGTTGCAGGGGGCATCTGCTAAAGTTATAGCACTGCCAAAATTGCAATCCTCTACAAACAAAAAATTGACATACAGTGAGGTTGAAGATCATGAGTTCATGTCAAAGAGACTTGTAAATGACAGGGAAGAAGCTTTGAGTGACAGTTTTCCTTGCAACAATGGGAGTACCATTGTACATAGAGAAAATAGGATTCACAATAAGAGCAGAAACCTTTTGCAGTTTGGCCAAAACCATAGACCTTCTTATTATGGAACCTTCTCAAGAAAAGGTGAATATACTTTGCATAATTTTAAGTTTATTAATTATCAAAGCAACAGGTTGTGTTTTAATTTTAATAGCCCATGATGAGGAACATCTGAAACACCTTGAAGCTCATGGATTCTTAATATTGCAGTAGACAAGAGGGAAAGTTTTGTTTCAGACTCTTTGTTTTTGATGCAGTGATGGCATTGGGCTTCGAAATCCTTTCAGGAAGGACTCTTCTTTGGACTATGAGAGTGATAGTGATGAAGAATGGGAAGAGGTACTCATCACTAAATCTCTTTGGTAATAGTATTTGTAGTATTTTTATTAACTTTCTTACTTTGTTAAAAATTTCAGGAAGATCCTGGGGAAAGCCTTTCTGACTGTGACAAGGATGATGAAGAAGAAAAGAATGAGGTTGACACATATAAGTTTAAAGCTGAGGAAGATGATGACAGTGATGGGTTTTTTGTACCTGATGGATATCTTTTTGAAGATGAGGTAAATTCTACAGAAAAAAGTTTTTGATGGGGTTCTTTATTCTTGAGTACATAAAAAGCCTTTGTTTTTATTTTAGTGTTTCATGTTGCAATGTCCAAGTTTTATTTGGGGTAATTGAAGGTTCATCCCCTTGTTTTAGTGTTTCTTGTTGCAATGTCCTAGTTTTATTGGGAGTAATTGAAGGTTCATTCCCTTGTATTGTTGCTGGAATTTACCTCAAAAGTAGGGTTATTATAGAAGTATATAAGTTGAAAGCAATCATTTAATTACTTAGGGGATGTATATAGTTGAAGATATTTATTCTCCCTGATGACTATTAGTAATCCACCAAACTGTGCATCGAATGTGGAGTTACAGGAAGGGATCTTGACAGAGCAGTTGCTATAAATGGTTGTTATATTTACCTCAAAAGCAGGGTTATTATAGAAGTATATAAGTTGAAAGAAATCATTTAATTACTTAGGGGATGTATATAGTTGAAGATATTTATTCGCCCTGATGACTATTAGTAATCCACTGAACTGTGCATCGAATGTGGAGTTACAGGAAGGGATCTTGACAGAGCAGTTGCTATAAATGGTTTTTATATTAACCTTTTTTTGTCTTCTACAACCTCCTTATGGGCTCTAACCTCTTCCTATTTTACCACACTTCCACCATTGCCCTCTCCTTCAAAATTTTCTTTAAAATCTATATAAATCTTAATGTTTTTCTCCTTTTACTTATAGCCTCAATGGGGTTGCTCCTTCCTTCCCATAATCCACACATTAATAAACAAGAAAAGTGTTCATTAAACGCTGGCCCTCATGGGTATGTCCTCCAGGGACTCTACATACTTGGATGCACAGTAGATGATTGCTGCATTATCATCCTTTTCCAACTCTAGTAGAACATCAAGTGCCTACTACTCATCATTTTCTCTCAGCTCCCTTGCATGGATATTTAGATTCACCTCCTCTTTGTAGAAGGTTTCCTCAATATCTTCTCTTTTTACACATGCATGTTTTAATATGTATAACATTCAATGTACATAGATCCAACTTTAGAATATTCATCAAACACTTTAAAATGCATTTAAGATGTATTTTGATGATGATGATCCACTTAATGGACAACCTATAATTTTTTTATATTTTGTATATTCCATTGGAATTCCTATTCATCATCTTATTTATGTAAAATATTTTAATGACATTGAATGATAAAACTACATTTCATGGTATTATATGTATAATTTATATATATTGTATTTTTAATATAGTACTATGTTATAGTTGTAAAAAAAGCTATCTCTTTTTATCCGTATTGTATTTATGTCATTGTTATATTTTTAATTATATATAAGTTTACGAGAGTTTTTTAAAAAGTTTAAAGCACGTGCTTCTCTTTATTTCATTCTTTCATTAAGCTAAAATACATGTTTCTCTTTATTTCATTGTTTCAATAATTTACACAATACAATGAAAAGTATTACAATTTTCCTTGTGCTAATTTTATTTATTTCATTGTTTCAATAATTTACACAATACAATGAAAAACATTACATTTTTCCTTATGCTAGCTTTAGTTATAAATTAGCACATTATAATCTTCCTTTCATACAATAGTTGTACCAATTTTGGTTATAAATTAGCCAACTCTCCTCAATATTTTCAAATTTCTCCAGCTTTAAAAGCCTATATTAAAAGCTCAACTAAATAAGCCTTAAATAAGCGTTTGACATATGGTTTAAATAAATAAACACTTTTCTTATGCCTCAAATTACATATAATAAATAAAAATATGTTTCATTTTCTAGAATTAGATGATATGGTAGCTTATGCTTTGCAGCACTTACTCTGAAATATTTCACTTTCATGTATTTTTATATTGTCACTGATAGATTGTTTTAGAATGGCAAGGTTTGCTTACCTTATTTGACTTTTACTTTTCTTGATTTCATATAACCATATTTTTGTCATATATTCAGGCACGCCAAGAGATATTCCTTAAATTGGTTGACTTAATTGGTATCACATCCATCATAGAGGTATTTTGTTCTCTCTGGTAACATGAATGGATATGCCAGATAGAGAAAATTGTACATAGCTCTCAAGAATTAGTTTATAATAAGTACTAGTTACTGGTAAGTTGTAATAATAATAATTATGTAGTTTGTAGATTGCTATCTATCATAAATTTGTTTGAATATCATCATTGTCAAGAAATAACAACTTCTTAAAGGGTGCTAGCTCAATGGTAGAGCGCTTGCCTAATTATAGGCAGGAGGTTGGTGGTTCGATTCCTCTATGCCCTATCATAAATTTGCGACTACAAAATGACTAAATTCGCATTTATATGACTATTAGTAGCTAATTTCCCGTATCTTAGACCTATTTAGCTTAGTCATTAATATGTTATCATCTAGTAGTTTATTTAGTCATATATTTGGTCATTAATTGTTGCAATCAATGACTAAATCATTGACTATCAATGACCAAAACAATGACTAAATCATTGTCTATCAATGAATAAATCAATTACTAATAAGGCAAGATATTAATGACTAGTGAAATACGACTAGCTATAAGATAGTGAAAATTAGATACTATTAGTCATCGAATAAAAAATAGTCGTTTATAGCCTGATTTTAGTCATTTTTTTACTCATTAATTTCTCATTTTGTACTAGTGATCTGTATATGTGATTATGATTTAATATGAACATGTTAAATTCTATGAAAGAATGAAATTGCTTCTGTTGTTTGATAATCATTTATGCATATGTGTATGTTTAAGTTCAATGCATTTTATTTTATCTTGATGGGGTTATATTGCCCGGAATGTTAGCATTATAGTCATGTCCTCTCATCGGTAGAAGGGTGGGGACATGATAGATTAGTATCAGAGCATCCAAGTTGCAGTAGTGGGCCTTTATGGGCCAAGAAAAGCAACTAATACAGGCAGGATAACCTCTGTTGAGCACAGGCTAGTACAGAGAATTTTTGGAAAATCACTAAGTGTGAAAACTCTTCTATGTGTGGCGGCTGAGAAACGTGAAGTGGAGCCGCTGTAGAGGCTGAGTTGACCGAAGAAGAGCCAAAGTGGGAGGTGCAAGTTAAAGTTGTCGCTGACGTGGAGGAAATTTCAAAAATTTCCCCAAGTATGGAGTTGACGAGTGAAATCCTAAGTCTGAGCCAACATAGTGGCTGGAAGTGGCAAATATTTCTGCAACGGTAGACGAATAAAGAATATAGAGCCGACGAGACGTTGCGGCAGTTGGAAGATGAAGAATATTCCACAACGGTGGGTGGAAGCCAAAAATTTAGCCACAACGGTGACAAGCCAAAGAAAAAGAAGAAGCTGCAATGACAACGAGCAGAAAAATAAGTTGAAGCCGCTACGATGGTGGATGGAAAAAGAAAAATGAGACATAACAACACTTGAGAGTGAAAAATAGCATCGATGCCCGTTGGCTGGACTGAGCTGACGTAGCAGGCAGAAATCTAGGAATTCTTCTATAAAGAAACGGCTGGAAACTAAAAATAGAGCCATTACGGCAGACGAAAATTAGAGTTGGAGCCGCAACGGTGGCTGGTGGAAAAGGAATAAGAAGCCGGCGGGGGAGAAATGAAGATGGAGCCACTACGGTGGATGAAAAACAAGGATCGAGCCACTGTAGCGGGTGAAAGTAAAAAAAAAAATTTGATGCAATGGGTAAAACNGTGAGAAATGAAGATGGAGCCACTACGGTGGATGAAAAACAAGGATCGAGCCACTGTAGCGGGTGAAAGTAAAAAAAAAAATTTGATGCAATGGGTAAAACATTTTGAAAATTTGTCGAATCAGAGAAATTCAGCAGGGTTTTTCAGTGGGATTTCAGGCGTCAGAAAAATGGAAAATGGCAGCGGTGTTATATGCTAGATTGCATGAAATCGAAGTATTTACAAAAAAAAAATGAGGGCGCTTCCCTCGACTCGCCTTGTAGTGGTGCAGGGAAGCCACAAGGGGGAAATCCCCCTTGAACCCCATCATCCCCTCCAGACAGTCATTCTTTGGGAATGAAAATTTTATGTTTTGACAAAGTTGTCAATGTATGATTTTTCTAAGTAAAGGTAAGTAATTTATTATTCATTTGAATGTTATGTGGCTAATAGTTGTATGTATTAACATATTTTGCAGAATTATAGTTACCTTCAAAGGCAGCATTCCGTATAGTACAGTTTGGTAAAGTGAGTCTTGGTTCAACCATGAGAACCCATGACGAATATGATGCACGGGATTCCTACGAACATGCACGAGATTCCATGCATGGGGGAAAATGTCCGAGTCAAAAATGATGATATAGATTCCAATGGAAGGATATTTCAAGAGACTCCACCGAACATTGCAACTTCCATGAGAAGCTTAATTAAAGCCTAGGAAGAGCAGCATCAATTGAATGCTGCTATGTTGCAAATTTTGACCGACTTGCAAAAAAAGATGGACTCTGGGCATGGTACAACAATACTAGAAGGCAGTAAGAGTAGTACTAGAAGAAGAAGAATTACTTCTAGTAGATCATCTAACTCAAAAGAATCCAGTGGGGATTCAAGCTCTTCCTCTCGCAAGAGAAAGAGAAAGAGGTGCCACAGGGATTGCTCTTGAGATGAATTCAAGAAGGCTAAACCTCCTACATTTGATGGTGAGGTAAAGACTAGACAAGAGGTTGAAGCTTGGCTTCTTGGGATAAAGAAGTACTTCCAAGTTTAGGATTATTCGAGAAACATGAAGGAAAGGGTTCCATATTCAATCTGAATGGAAGGGCGTCCATTTGGTGGGAGAAATTCAAACAAGTAAAGAGGATCAATGAAATGAGACTTAAGTGGAAACATTTCAAGAAGTATTTCAAGCAGAAATACCTCTCTGACAGGTATTATGATGACAAAATTAAGGAGTTCCATGAGATGAGATTGGGACAGCAGACCATGGAAGAGTATGCAAATAAGTTCTTGGAATTGCTAAGGTATGTCAGGTACTTCAAAGATGAAAAGGTGAAGATCCAACATTTTCTGAGTGGATTTCCTCAGTCTTACAAAGACAGAATTAAGTTTTATGAACCTAGAACTCTGGAAGAAGCAATAAGGAAGGCTAAGTACTGCTATGAGCAAAGAAAAGGAAAACCTGATTACCAGAAGACATGGAAGGAAAAAAGGAATGAGAAGTATGACCAAAGGAAGAAAGGTTTCAAACCTTCTAACTTCAGGAATCAGCAGAAGCAACCATCACAAGCTGAGAAGCAGCCAGCCAAAGTGATGGGAGAAAATCCTAAAGAGCCAGAGCAAAATAGAGGACCACTCCAATGTTGGAAATGTGGAGGACCCCACATGCGCAAAAATTGTCAACTTGGGAATGAGAATGTAAGGCCAACTTACAACCTTTAAGAGGAAAAGATAGTGGGTCAAGTAGCAAGAGCCACCCCTAGGATTTATGTAGCACTGGAGGACCACCACGCAGATCACCAGTCAATTATGGTTGAAGTTGCAGGAAAGATTGTTGAGAAATCTGTTTCTATTTTGATTGACCTTGATTCTACTCATAGTTACATCACTCCTAGAGTAGCAAAGACTTGTGCTTTTAAGAAAGTAAAGCATAAGAAATCTTGGTTAGTTCAGCTAGCCACTGGAACTAAGAGAAAGATTAGTGAAGTGGTAGAGAAATGTCCATTGGTTATGAATGGATTGATCACTTGTGTAGATCTTAATGTTCTACCACTTGGTTCCTATGATGTTCTCATCGTAATGGATTGGTTAGAGGCTCACAGAGTGAAGATTGACTATTATAATTAGACTTTTGAATGCATGGATGAAGAAGGAAACTTGATAGTTGTAAGAGGCATTCCAAAGGTGATTTTTGTGAAGCAGACTTCAGCTATGCAGTTGAAGAAATTATGTAGGAAAGGTTTCCAGTTAATATGTAGTCCATATTTTGGAGGAAACTGAGAATGAAGATCCTAGGTTGGAGGATTTTCATGTGTTGCAGGAATTCAGGGATGTGTTTCCTGATGAGATTCCAGGGCTTCCTCTGAAAAGGGACATTGATTTCACAATTGAACTTGTGCCAGGAGCAGCACCAGTGTCCAAGACACCCTACAGAATGAGTACACCAAAAATGCTATAGTTGAAGATGAAACTGCAAGAATAGTTGAAGAAGAAGTATATCAGGCCAAGTGTATCTCTGTGGGGACCACCAATTCTATTTGTAAAGAAGAAAGATGGTACACTCAGGTTGTGTATTGATTACAGGTAGCTGAGCAAATTCACTATGAAGAACAAATATCCTTTGCCTAGGATTTATGACCTCTATGATCAAATGAGAGGAGCAAAGGTATTTTCCATGATTGACTTGAGGTTTGATTATCATCAGGTAAGAATCAAGGACGAAGACATTCATAAGAAAACCTTTAGAACAAGGTATGGACATTATGAGTTTGTAGTACTTGGTCTCACAAATGCACCAGCTACATTTGTGTGTCTTATGAATAGTGTCTTCAACAGGTATTTGGACAAGTTTGTTCTTGTTTCCCTTGATGACATTCTTATCTATTCTAAGAATGAGGAAGAGCATGAAGAACATTTGAGGTTGGCATTGTAATTGCTCAGGGAGCATAAGCTGTATGCAAAGTTAAGCAAGTGTGACTTCTATAGAGATAGAATTCAATATTTGGGTCACATTATCTCATAGGAGGGTATATCAGTAAACCCTAAGATGATTGAGGCCATTATGAATTGGCCTACTTCAAGGAATGTGACAGGTGTAAGATATTTTATGGGACTTGCAGGATATTACAAGATATTCATTGAAGTATTCATCCAAGGTTGCACATGCCATCACTTCCTTGCAAAGGAAGGGTATAAAGTTTGAACGGACATCGAAGTGTGAAGAAAGCTTCCAGCGATTGAAGAATATTCTCACAAGTGCACCAGTCTTGAAAGTTGTAGACCTAGAAAAAATATTTTGTGGTGTGTACTGATGCATGTGGACAAGGACTAAGAGGAGTCTTATGCAGGAAAACCATGTGATATGTTATGAGTCAAGAAAGTTGAAGGAGATTTGAGCTAAGGACAGACCATTGTGGTCTGAAGTACTTGTTTTATCAGCCAACGTTAAATGCTAGGCAAGCTAGATGGCTAGAGTTTTTATGTGAGTTTGATTTTGAAATCAAGCACATAAAAGGAAAGGAGAACAAGGTAGCTGATGTACTCAGCAGAAAGGTGTAGGAAATGCACATGGAATCCCTTAGTATTTTCCAATCAGATTTGAGACAACATATTTTTAATCATACTGCTAGAGATGAATTGTATGAGCAGGTAAAAGATAAGTTGCAGTAGCAAAGTCTTAAGAAGAGGTATGAGGAATATAAATTGGAAGAAGATGGGCTTCTTACTTATAAGAATAGAGTCTATATTCGAAATATAGCATATTTGAGGAGAGTTGTTATGGATGAGATCCATCAAGCTCCATATTCTGGTCACCCAGGATATCAGAAGAAAATTGCTACAGCCAGAAAGCAATGCTTTTGGCTAGGAATGAAAAAGGACATGGCTGAATATGTTTCAAGGTGCATGAAATGTCAGCAGGTAAAGATTGAGAATCAACACCCAACAGGTTTGTTGCATCCTTTTCCAATTCTAGAATGGAAATGGGAAGTTATTTCCATTGATTTTATTACAGGATTGCCAATGACTTGGAGACAACATGATTCCATCATGGTTGTGGTGGTCAAGTTGACAAAGGTAGCACACTTTATACCAGTTAAGTCTATGCATAAGACTAATGACATTGCAAAGATCTTCATGAAGGAGATTTTCAAATTGCATGGATTTCCTAAAGTAATAATTTCTAACAGAGATGTCAAGTTCACTTCCAATTTCTGGAAGGGTTTGTTTGCAGATTTGGGTACAAAGCTAAACTTCAGCACTTCCTACCATCCTCGGACTGATGGACAGACAGAGAGAGTGAATCAAGTGCTTTAAGACATGCTTCACATGTATGTGATGGGAAAGCTAACCAAGTGGGAAGATTACTTACACTTGGTGGAGTTTGCCTACAACAATGGACAGTAAGCATCCTTGGGAATGAGTCCATATGAAGCTTTGTATGGAAGAAGGTGTACGACACCAATGACATGGGATAATCTAGTGAACAAGGTTGTGCTTGGGCCATAACTTCTCAATGAAATGGAGCAAGAGGTTGTAAAGATTAGGAATAATCTAAAAGTAGCCTAGGATAGACAGAAAAGCTATGTAGATAGGCATAGAGTGAACAGATAGTTCAGTGTTGGGGTTAATGTTTACCTTGGAGTGAGGGAAAAGAAGAGTTCCTTGAATCTTGGAAGTTGTGCCAAGTTGTCACCTAGAAATTATGGGTCGTTTAAAGTGCTTAAAAGAATAGGGTCAGTTGCATATAGACTTGCATTGCCTGCTAGCACTAGAGATCATAATGTTTTTCATGTTTCTTTGCTAAAGAAATATGTACATGATCCTAACCATGTGATAAATTGGGATGTGATTCAGGTGGAACCCGAGGGAGAGTTCCAATCGAGCCAATGCGCATCCTCGACAGGAAGGTCACAATGCTCCAGAACTAAGGCATAGGGCAAGTAAAGGTGCAATGGGAGCACTAATGTCCTGAAGAGGCTACATGGGAGCTGGAGGATGCCATGCTCTTGGCACATCCATTTTTGTTCAATTCCACGGAGCATTGAGGTGATGCTAGTGTAGCATTTTTGTTCAATTTTGTAAAGCACTGAGGACAGTGTTATTGAAGGGGGAGGGGAATGTAACACCCCGGTTTTGACCCTGTTTGCATTAAATGTATATGATGTGTATATTCTAATTAATCATGGTGTGGAGCTACAAAAAGCCCCGCCATCAATTTAACGTTATATGTTCGGCAATTAAAATCGATGTTGATGGTATTTTGTGCTATCTAGGCACATTATAATTTGGACATCATGTAAATATGCATTTTAATTAAAAATACCCACAACCAGCTATGTCAATGCAACAATAATGAGAAGGGGCATGCTTTCCTAAGGATAAGTGGGGGGGGGGGGATATTCAAACCTTTGGACCAATGGGGAGAATCCAAATGTTAGAGGGAGAACCCATCAAACTGTCAACTACCTTTCTTGTCTCATTCACCCAATCATTTATTACTGCCAAAAATTGGTTGGGTTGGTTATTACATAGGATGGGCAAGGTATGACAGCCCAAATTCGAATTGGAGAAGCGATAAGTTGTTGGGAAACACATTTTGACTCCTTGAGCAAGAAAAAAAACCCAAAAACGTAAGCCATTCTACCATGCTTCCACATTTTCATGTTTTCCTCACCATTTTTCCTTCACGTGAGCTCTCTCAGGCATTTAGAAATTCCTATGGGTGAAACCATTCACATTTTTGGTTGTTACCTCACTTTGCTCAGGCTGAGAAATTGGTTTTTGGTGATTATCAGTGGTTGAGTTTCCTTTCCCACGTTTTGCCAGATTTTTCTCCATTGTTTCCAAGCTGAAAATCATTTTTTCTAGAAATGCACAATGAGTGGGATAGGAGACCCACCATTTTGGGTGTTATTGATCCCGTTTTGGCCACATTAGGGCCAAAACCTCTCTAGAAATTGAATTTTTGCTAAAGGGCCATTTTTACCCATTCTAGAAATTCGTTTTGTTGCTGTAACTATTTTTCCTCCAACCCAAAAATCGTATTGTGTTGTGGGTGCATATTTTGGCTTTGCCTGAGTTGAATTGGGAGTGGAAATGGGGTCTAATCCTACTTGACAAACCTAGTGTGTGCGGGAGCCTCACAGATAGATCTAAAGGGATGGATTTCTTCTCTGCACCCCTTGAATAGCACTTTAAGGGAGGACATAGCCCAAGGGAATGTGCATCGGAGAAGGGGATTCTTCCTATGTTGGGTGTGTGTGGATGTTTTAGAAGCCAGGCTATTTCTGGTGCAGGTGTCCATAGCTCTTGGATTGAGCTCACTAGCTTAGCGACAATCCTTTCCAGCTCCCAATAGCCTGATAAACCCAACTGTGTTGTCTTGGATAAGTTGTGTATCCTTGGTTACATGTGAGCCTACTAGTTTCCCCTTATTCCTTGTGGAATCATGCCCAGCTCAGGGGTGGCAGTGTTGCCAAGTGATTGATGAGCACACTGGAATATGGTTGGGTGGAACATTGCAGCGACGTAGCTGGTTGCAGGACAAGATTCTTCTAAGATAAGTATTCTTGTATGTTTGATCTCTGCATATGTATATGTGCTTATGATTTAATATGAACATGTTAAATTCTATGAATGAATGAAATTGCTTCCGCTATTTGATAATCATTTATGCATCTATGTATGTTTAAGTTCAATGCATTTTGTTTTATGTTGATGGGGCTAGATTGCCTGAAATGTTAGTATTATAGTTGTGTCCTCTCGCCGGTAGAAGGGTGGGAACGTGACATAGCTAACGTCACTCCAACACTCTGGGTGGCCACAACAACTAGTATCTCTCAATTCCAGACTCTCAAAATTTTTGGCTAAGTCAAAAGTACTAAGGCAACAATGTTGGTGGATAGTGGAAGTGCACTCAATTTTATAGACTCTAGGGTAGCAAAGCAATTAAACATATCCATATACCCTACCTCCATTTTCCAAGTATCAATACCAAAAAAAAAGAATACCTCATGTGAAAAAAAAGCCACAAGGTGGAATTATCTATAAATTACTACATGTTAAACCTATGTTTGATAAGGAAATTGGAGGGATTGACAGTGTCTTAAAGCCCTAATGGTTGTAAACACTCAATACAATGGGATTAAATTTACAAAAATAGTTTCTAATATTTTTTAAAATGGGAAGAAGTACAAGCTTCACGATATAAAATGTCCTCCTCCGCAAATTGTTTCATCCAATAAAATGGAAAAAGTGACTAAAAAAGGAGCATTTATAACATGATGAGCCATGACAATAGACTTATCATGATTAATGCTACTAGGTATAAGCCAAATACATATACTTATGTCCTTCCAACTCCATATGAGTAGGTACTTTATTCATGAGTAGTAGGTAGAACAAGTTGGTCATTTGTTTGTAAGTTTCTAAACACGTGCAGAAAATAAAAGCATACATATTCTTTTTAAGATAAACAAATATTACACCACAACATTCACACATAAACATAGAGATCTACCCTGGAAACCCTTAACCGAGAAAACCAATAAACCTTGGATCCACATATCCTATGTTCTCACCATCATTATGAATAACTCATAATACAATATAGGTATTACGTAGCCTCCAATACCCTAATACATTAACCCATATTAGAAAATAGACCCCAATCCCTTAACCAATATTAAATTACATATTTTTATAAAATTACCCAAAATAGCCAAAAACAACCAATTTTTTTTTGCTCTCTTCACCACAACAAATCCGTGTGATTAACATCTCTTTAGATTCCTTTTTAGTGTCCACTATCACTTTTAGTGTATTTTTCATTAGTTTTTGGACAAAGTGGACGCTTTTCCACGGGATAACGCTTTTAATGGCATTATTTTTTCCCTTTTTAAAAGTTGGCACTATTTTGGACATTGATTAGAATCCCAATTAATGTCCCAATTAGCATCCCAATTAGCGTCCAAAAAAGCATACCATATAAATCCCATAATAACCTCCAAAAAAAGTCCAGAATAGTACCAAGCATAGCACCTTATATTGATCCAGGGTTAGTGACAGGAATTACACCATCAATTTTGGTAGGAAAAACATCCGACATAGTGCCAAGTATAGATCCAGGTATAATGCCTAAAATAATGCACCTAGAAAACATCCAACATAGCGCCTGGAGTTGTGCCTAGAAAAAAACCAACATAGCGCCTGGAATTGCGCCTAGAAAACATCCAACATAGCACCTGGTATAGAGCCAGGTATAACATGTAAAATAATGCTGAAATTTTCAAAAGGAGCCGCACTAGGTATAGAGATAGGAATTGTGTTCGGAAAACGTCCGACATAACATCAGATATAGTGCCAACTTTAGCACAAAAAATTGTGCTAGGAAAATAGACAGGAATTTTAAGAAGGATTTATGCTAGGAATTGTGCTAGGCATAGTGCTAGGTATAAAGCTAGCTATAGAGCTAGACATAGCACAAGGAATTGTGATAGGAATTTCGGAAGTTATTGCGCTAAGAATTTCCCTAGGAAAAGGGCCAAGTATAGCACCAAGTATAGAGCTAGGAATAGAGTCAATAATTACACCTAGAAAACATCCAACATAATGCCAAGTATATAGCTAGGTATAACACGTGGAATAACGCTAGAAATTTTGAAAGGAATTATGCCAAGTTTAGAGCCAAGAATTGTACTCGAAAAAACATTCGACATAGTGTTAGATATAGCACTAGGATTAATGCCAAAATTTGTGATAGGAATATAGCCAAGAATTATAGAAGGAATTGTGCTAGGAATTACTCCAGGCCTAGCGCCAGGTATAGATCCAGACATAGCACTAGGTATTGTGACAGGAATTTCAAAAGGTATTGCACCAAGAATTTCCTTAGGAAAAGGGTCAACCATAGCACTGGGTATGGAGATAGACCTAGCACCAATAATTGGACTAGGAAGTTTGAAAGGAATTGTGCTAGAAAAAAGTGTCAGGAAAACTCCAATGTTGTGTCAAGGATAGTGCCAATCATGTTGACATAAGTAGCACCTAATTGGCCATTTTGGAAACTAAGAGACCCTAATTAATCGTAAATAACCCTAATGGAATCCTATGGTCCTTAACGACATTAGAGTGTGCTTAACGACATGTTGTTGTTGATGATGCACATTGACAATGATAAATATGGCAATGATGATTTCTACAATATTTATTAGGATGTTGATGATAACAATGATAATAATGTGAATAGTGATGATGTAGGTGATTATCGCACTATTTGATATTTATTGTTTCTAATGAAAACATAATTCACCCTATTGCATTGAATTGACAATAATAGCCCCTAGATGACCCTAATAGCATCTGATTGTCCCTAACAACATTTGAGTGACCCTAATGCATCTTGACTCACTGTAAAAGCATGAGGATGATAATGTTGATGATGGATGATGGAAAGGATATTGATGATGATAACAATGAGGTTGAGATGAATGACTATGATTATGATGATATATGGTGATGCTAATCATGTTGATGTACTCATGTATGTTTCTAATGATCATGGTTATGATGGTGACAATGTCAATGATCATGATTCATGTGATAATACTTTTGGATATTGATTTATCATAGTGGCACCTAAATTATTGTAATCATGGCACTTTTGGATCTTGATTAATCCTAATGAGGGGTAAATTACATTAATGTCACCTAAATCTCTCTAATGGAATTCTATTGTCCTCAACAACATTTGATAGACCCTAATGGCATCTGATTGGCCCTAACAACATGACGATGACAAATTGCGATAATTATGATGGACTGTATGGATATGATTTGATAAGTATAAGACTATATCATCCATTCTTGTGAGGTAGTAAGGTTCCTTGCTCATTATTATCACAATTATATTGATGATGACTACGACAACGACAATGATGTTGATTTATTGTATGATGATGATGACGATGTTGATGTCAACGATGATTATTCATCTGGTAGTACTTATGGATCCTAATTGATTCTAATGGCACCAAAATGTCTGTAACAACATCAAAACGACTCTATTACCATTGAAATGATTGTAACGATATATAAATGACCTTAACAATTACATAACATGAATCCTAATGGTGATGAGTGATTAAGAACACTAATGCCATATGAGTGACCATAATGACAATGATGACGATGATTTTGTTAATGATGTACTTAATGCTAACGATGATGATGATAATGAGGATGCTAATAAACATGATGTTGATGTATCATATGGAATTGATAATTATGATGATGACAACATCGATGTCCACGATGATGAAGCATGACATAATACTTTTGGATACTTATTGATCCTAATGGCACTTAAATGTTCATAATGACATATGAGGGACATATTAATATCACCTAAATGGCTCTAGTGACATTTAGTTGTCGTCGACAACATTTTACTGACCTTAATGGCATTTGAGTGATTGTAACAACATGACATGGATCCAAATGGTGATGGTTGATGATGAACCATAGTGGCATATGAGTGACCCTATCAATGATGATGACAAGGATGTGGTTGATGAGGATAATGATGACCATGATGTTGTTGATGATGCACTTATTGATATTGATGTTGATGTTGATGATGATGATGATGACGATGTCAATGATGATGATGATGCAATGTATGATGTACTTGACATTGACATTCACTTGTCCTCAACAAGTTTTAAGTGACCTTAATGGCACTTTTCCTCGACAACATTTCAATGATAAGTTGGATGTAGTAAATTTATTGCAAAATATTAGCTACTATATATAGATAACCACATTACTTGAAAAAATGTTATTGATAAACTAAGTTTTATGCCTCATCAACATTGTTCATTAGAGAAATATGGAACAGTGACTATAGTAAAGTTCATAGAATTATTCAATATTGTGCATAATATTAACTAAACAATCATTGGCATTTCATTATTCATGCATAACAGAAAAGAGGAACACATGTTGTTAAAATAAATTGAAACAAAAATAACATTTGCTAAGCCCGTGATAAAATGACTATTTTGAACAGTGATTTCCATGACCATTTAAGTATAGAGTTATTAAGAAGCAACCTTTTGAAAAATTCTAAATCAAGAAACTAATTCAAAATTACTAAAGTCATGTGATAAACAAACAATTTCAAAACTTTGGACATAAGATCATAATTATTCAAGTAATATGGATTAGAAATCCTGTAAAAATAGAATTCTTCATTTACATTATTATCAACATATATGTAATCTAATGCTTCCTTATCATTGTTGATATGGTCATGTAAGTTTTTTACATTATTCTTTCTACACCATCCTGCTAAAGTGGTATTATAATCATCTTCGTCTTCACTTTATTCTAATCATCTTTGTTTTACTGCCATTTCACCCATGAAGCACTTGGATTTGTTGTTGTGGTGATATTATTCATGCCCATAGGTGTCTAAGATGCACCTAGATTTATGAATTAGTGTGGTTACATGTTGTTTTATAATTGAACAATGCTCGGGATCATTGTTTAAGGTACCTTGAACACCTTTACTATGATGACTTAACCTTATTATTTTTTTTTTATTTTTATTTAGTGTGACCCTATGACCATTAGTACCCTATTATAAGTCAACATAACTTTATTTTATATTTTGATTGTTAACCTTCCTAAAAGCTAGGGTTAGTAAGTGACCCTTTTAGAAGGCTTGTCAATATTATAAAGTAAGTTCATAACACCATTCTTATGTGCATCTTGATATGAGAGAAGTTTAGATCTGATTCTTGTCTACTAGTTTAAGCTTGATGCCTAGGGTTAATGCTTCCTTGAGTGGATAGTTTGGGTTCTTGTTGCTTCTATCTTCTTGTGGTAATTGTTTAGATGTTCCTTAGGAAAGCCATGTTTGTACTGGGATGATATGTGACTGTATGTTGCACTTTGGACTGAACCATGAGATGTTTATGACCCCTTTGGCTAGTCGCGACTGTGATTTCCATCCACTACAAAAAAAAACCTGTGATTAGTATCCATTTTGCTTCCTTTTTTGCATCTAAGCCCCCATTTAATCACGTCAATTATGTTAGTGAGTTGTCATCATAAATCTCATTTGCATCAAAATCGCCATCTACTTCACATGTCAAGTATTGAACAAATATTTCCATAAATCAAGTCTAATTGTTCACTTTATTTCAAATTTCTTGGTTATATTGTCATCCTACTCAAAATCCATTTTCCCAAAGTCATGGTATTTGGGTAATTAAGCAATTGGGTTTTATATTCAACTCCGAGTCAAAACTAAAGGAAAACATGACAAAGTTTTTTTTATTTAAAATATAATCATTACATTTACCACTATCCTATGTTTTGTCTTCATATAACTTATTTTCATTTTCAATACATACACCATGCTACTGGGCAGGCCTGGAATTTGACGGTTTCCTGGGTGTATTTCCTAGGCTAAGACATATTTGATATGTAGCGTTGGAGTTTAAATGTCAGCACCTATGGTCTTCAAAAATTACAAAACATAGATTTGTTGGTGTAGTATTTAAGTAACCTGCCATAAATGTTAACACCTATCGGGCTGCTTGACATACAGGACTTAATGGAGTTGTCACAATATTAATACATGTCAGATGCTTGAAATACAGGACTCAATGAAGCTGNTTTAAGTACCCTGCCATAAATGTTAACACCTATCGGGCTGCTTGACATACAGGACTTAATGGAGTTGTCACAATATTAATACATGTCAGATGCTTGAAATACAGGACTCAATGAAGCTGTCATAATATTAATACCTGCCAAGCTAGATGACATACCAGACAAGCTTGTAATTTAATAAAGTTGGTGTTGATAGCAGTAAATATACGAGGTGACAACGTAATGGCTCTAGTAACTAGCCTCTACCGTGTATGTACCAAACAGCTTAATGGCTCTAACAACTAGCCTCTACCATGTATGTACCAGATAAATGGTTCATTCTACACCAGCAGCCTTCCCCTTGCGGCTTTCCAGTTTGAGATGGGGTGTTTTTTTTCTCATTTTTCCCTCCAAGTTCTTGATAGGTCATATTCTTGGAAGGGTGTAAGCGTTTTACAAGCAAGTCCCATTATTTCACTTCTTCAACAACATTATGTGAGGGGATTCACACTAAGAATTATAATTTACAGTGGCCTCGATGGGTTCTACCTGCAACAATTCCAATTTTTTTAAAGGTAATAAGCTTCTACTTCGTAAGATCTCGTTCAACCACCTCTAGTTTAATAAACCCATTTCATCTTTGGGTCTAAATATTTTATAGTGTCTTGATTCTTGAGTCTTAACTCTCTTCTGTACAATGTACAGGTTCTTTGTGGATGAAGATAGAAGGGAATGACTCTTTGGCATTGTTTTTGAGGTGACCTTCGCCTTAATTCGGTGAAACTTCATCTTAATCAGGTGAACCTTTTGGAAAACTCATGTTGCCCAGAACCAACAAAAGATACGGTTTAAGGTGCAAAAGCAAAGGCAGAGGTATACACATTTAATCCATCACCAGTGAATATACCTGTGCGAGTTCTGGCTTCCCCGCGAGTAAAGTAATAACCGAGAAATGTAAATTTAAGTGAAATGTAAATCGGTTTATCTCTTGGCATGGCTTATATTTAGAAGATGAAGCCAAACATCCATTTATCAATAATCGACCTATTAGCACCGCTACATCACAACCTCATGAAAGCACAGGTATGTAAGCAGCTAAACAGGTAGGTACGAAAGGTAACATACTAATGAGATTAATTTATTTAGGAGATAGGAATGAATAGAACTAGGCTATAGATATGGGTTCTACCAGGCTATAGATAAGGGTTGGGCGGTCAATAAGGGTTATCAATGGCGGCTGGGTGACACTTATTCAAGGAGTTGAAGTAAATAAAATGAATGTGCTGATATTATTTCGTGTACCTTGAAAGTGCTTAGAGTGTTTGCTTTGCACTATTCATGGCTTGGATTTGGTGTGGTCATTCCAATCATAACTCCACTGAAGTCTTAGGAGTCCATGGTGAAGTATTACTGGTCTTTATAATTTTTGGGGTTTTTATTTTTTATTTATTTATTATTCCGGAATAATTAGGCAAACGTGCCTTACTATTGGATATGGCTTTTGAAACCTTTAATTTTCAACCGATTTATGAAAAAATATATTGGTTGGTTTATGAAAAAATATATTGAGATAATTGCATTCATTGATATGCTAGGAGAAAACCCGAAAGAAAAGAGAGGTTCATCCTTAAAATTGTTTGCTCCGAGGAAATTATCATTGCTTATTAAATATTGTTTATTAAAAATGTTGGCATGAGATGTTAAGTAAATATTGTTTATATTAAAAATATATAAAATAGATATAACATTAAATATTTTGCTGAAATTTCATATAACGGTGCAAAAAGATTTGACACTCTTGAATTTATGTAAGACGTAAAATGAAAGGTATGAAAATTACAAAACCGTCATCAAATTTTAGTTTGACAGACACAATAGATTGAAATTCCAGGCCTGACTCTGCCTTAAGATGTGCTCTTCTAATGGCTGCGATTTCTTGAATCCTCCATAGTATTACATTCCATTTATATCCAAATTGATATAATATGGTTTGGGATATCAAGCTATCTTACCAAACATGATTAACCTAATTCTTGTAATTTACTTCAAAAGCTATTCTAAATAAAAGTTCAAATCCAAGTTCTATAAAAATAGTGTTTTATTTTTTTTTTATATTTCAATTTTTTTATAAATTAAAGTTTAAATCCACGTTCTATTAAAATAATGTTTTAATTTTTTTTATATTTCAATTTTTTTATAAATTAACTTTGTGATGATTGTTTATATTTCAATTCTTTTATAAATTAAAGTTTAAATCGACATTCTCTTAAAATAATGTTTTAATTTTTTTTATATTTCAATTTTTTTATAAATTAACTTTGTGATGATTGTAGCTTGATAATATTTCGTGAGACATAGATCATTTTACTTTAAATTTTTACTGAATTTTATATGTGAATTTACTTTTTATAATCATTTTTTAATTTGTCTTTGGTGTTTGGTTAATATATGTGATTTTAATTTTGTTAAATGGTAAATTTTTCATCCAAAATTTTAATTTATTTATTAAAAATAATTAAAAACACATTTTTTAAAATATATAATTTTGAACTATTAAAATTTATATACAAAATTATAAATATTTAAATGACTCAATGATTATTAATGGTCATATTATATTATAATGAGATGCCAAATATAATAAATTTAATATCAAATAATTTATTTAAATTTAAATAAAGAACCAAATTTATTAATATATATTATTTTGCTTAAAAGTTTGTCAAATATAATTATTGTTTTGAGATATTTACTTAAAAAATATAAGAGCAAATTAACTTGGTTTCTACAATATTATTTCATATTATTGGTTGTTTATGGAAGCATTTTGTTTTTTCATGTTATTGTTGAATAAGCTCATTCATGCATTTTGTTTCTTTCATGCTATTGATTACTTATGTAGGTATTTTAGCATCTCTTATTAAGTATGAACAATATTGTTTAAGAAATGAGGTTAATGCTAGAGAGCATAACACCAAAGAATAATTTTATAGAGCACTTGGAGTGTTCATGGATCTAAAATGATGCTACTATAAGTCTTGAAGTACTTGAAACAAAAAATCTAAGAGTAACAAAAAATAGAGAGCTTTCTTCTAATGCCCTTCTTTTCTAACCTTGAAAATGGTTGTAGGATTTCTTCATATTCACTACATACCCTCCATATCTTTCGAACAGATTATAGAAAGATACCAACAATGAAAAACAACATTGATATGACAATATATTCTTTTTCCAACACTCAAGTTGGATAGATGGTTGATATTACAATACATTTACTTTAGTCTAGGTTATCTATATTATAATGTTTCAACTCTCTTGAAATGCAATTTAGCTATCCTATACAAAGTGGCAGGGACTAGCTACATTGAGACCATAAATCTATGTACAAAATATACTAAAAACAAGTTTGTACATCAATGACACAATTCTAGTAATAGACAATCAAATGGACTGTCTTCGTAGTCATAGAGGCGTTCATCTATAGCTGGAACCTCCAGAGGTCAAATTGAGATATAAATAAGTAATCTCATTTGATGGCCATTCTGGTTTCCCAATGTCGAGATGCAAAACTGGCTGGTTGACTTTGTTCATGAGAATGAGAATGAGAATGAAGAGCAGGGAGAAGCGACTTCGATCCACCATTCCCTTATGCATTTTTGTAAGTATTGATTTCGAAGCATTTCCCTTGTCGTTGATTGCTTTTTCAACAAGGTGCCAATAATGACAGAGGCAATGCGAAATGAAAGGAGATGAGAATCGCGTTATTGCGTGGGAGATGTTTGACAAAATGCGCAAATGAGACATCTTGTATTGGAATACCATGATTGCAGGTTATGTGAAATATATGATGCACACGAACTATTTGACAAAATACGTGAATGAGATTCGGTATATACACGCTATGGGAATGGGATGTAGGCGTTAGATTTGTTCTCACGAATGCATTGTGCCTAATGCATGAAGCCTAATGAATTCACTTTTGGCAGTTCTCTGTCGGTGTCTTGTGTGCAAGATTATTGATTATGGAACACGTCAAGCGGATCCATAGTTTGATAATAAAAAGTGTTTTTCAGTCAAATGGTGTTGTGGGTAGTGCTTATCAAAAAAGTGTTTTTCAGTCAAATGGTGTTGTGGGTAGTGCTCTTGTCGACATGTATGCCAAGGGGAGAAATATAAATGATTCCCAGAAAATGTTTGATGAAATGCCTGAATGAAATTCGTTCTCTGGGAATGCTATGGTTGGAGGATATAACCGTAATATGCGTCCTAAGGAAGCCCTGAATCTGTTTTGTAAAATGCACAGGGAGGGTGTGAATTTGGATGGGTTTAGCTTTGGCAGCATGGTGAATGTTAGGATTAATTAATCTTTTTTTGTTCAATATAGTCTATTTGGTCATATTTTTTAATTTAGGGAGACATTATTACTGTACTAGAGTGTGGGAAACACATATAGAGGTTATCTGCTATTTATTGCATGTGCATGCATGAGTTAATGAGCTACTGAGACCAATCCCTACATTATAGGAGCACTCAATGCCACCAACAAACTCCATCAGTTGGTCATGGTTGGTAAGCAGTTATGCTGAGTTAACCTCTAGTTACAATCAATTATACCACATTCAGTTAGCTAATTGTATACTGATTTCCCACCTACCTTCAGTGGCGTCTTTTTCCCACCTACCTCATCAGTTAACTGATTGTATATTGATGTAGACATCTGGAGTTAGACTAGTGAGCTCTGACAGTGATTGAGACACACTGAGTTAGATGATCAATCAAGTTTAGTTGGTAGATTCAAATACTATCCACATGATTTGAATTCTACACATTGTAACATCATTGTATTAATGATTAATGAATAAAGATTAATGTTGTGATTACCTTGGCAATTCTTGTCTGATTTATCTGAAATTTGTGGCATGAATTTCTTGTTCAGTGTACATTCTCTTTGATTATTCCATTGCATAATTCCTTTCCTACATCTTTCATATTTTCCTGTAAATCAAGGGTTCACAAAGTTAACAGCAAATGCTTGTGCTACTATTTCAGTGTTGGAGCAAGGTAAACGTGTTTATTCCCATGTGGTATCTCAACCACTTCCACCATTTCAAGGAGGGGGTATGCTCTTATGGGGGTTATTGATGAGGGTAAGTAAAAAACAACAACAAAACAACCCATTTTTGTCATTTCTATAATGTTAATCATGGGATGTGTTTGCTACAGTATAGTGTTTAGGGATAATTTTAGGGGCAAAATTTAGCCCATGTGCTATTTTTCCATGTTTTTTCCCAAAAAAAGATTCACCACCCAATTTTGATGGGGTAAACAATTTTCACCCTGAAAATCACCAAATTATTATATCAACAATATAAAATCCTTGGAAATTAAAATATTTTTTGAAAAATATCGCGAAACATTTTATAGTTGGAGTTTTAAGCATTGGTAAGATTTGCCAACATTTTTACACTTTCAAAATAAGTATGGTCCCTTAAAATCATCCCTAATAGTGTTTATCTTTTTGTTCTAATAATATTAATCTTCAATACATCTATGTGCTTCTTTTTTTTGCAAATATTGATGTCAATCATTGGTCAAAATGTCCCTTATTAAATATACATTCTCATTTGAAGGGATTTTTTAGGAACATTGTATTCATGGTTTTTAATATGATTTTTCATGGTTTCTACTAAAAATTTGTCTGCAAAGTGATCCATTTCCAATTTTATGACTTTTATGTGGAATGAACTACATGTATACACATAAGGAGAGAAGCTTGAAGGTTTTTCTTGTCGGTTCAAAACTCATCCTATCATTTTGAAACTAAGCATAGAAGTACATCAGACCATATTCCCTAAGAGACTTCATGCTCTCCAAACCAATAAATTTTAGAACCTAATAACTAACAAAGGGTTTTTTCTATTACAAAATCCTAGCCTTCCCAATTGTCCCCATGCATTTTGTTCATCACATATTAAGTGCTTGAACTAAGCTATGTTATAGTTGATGGATGATATTTTTGATGAACTAATTACTTCTCTATTGTAACTTCTAAATTTGTTGTTTTCTCCTCTCTCCTCAGGTTGCAACATGCTACAATTACTTAGTTTCTATTAGTTGTCAGCATTGGTTTCAAGTCTCATTGCACCCCATATTTCAGGAGTTTGTAACTGTATCTTATCAAAAAATTGTTGATATTACTTTTTATAATGGCAGGCCAAGAGTCAACAGATGTTGGCTTTAGTCATGTCATGTTCAATGTCCATTGACTGTAGTGAACTATATGTCAATCAGAATGCTTCCTTTTGCAGTTAGTCAACCATTGTTGAACAAAATCTAGATGACCCCAACAAAAAGAAAGAAAGAAAGATGAAAGGTAAGCATACCTTTGTAGATTTTCTTAATTCTAGGTGAATGTCGTCCTTATGTTCTTAAATAAATACACGATTATTTAATTTGCAAAATTTAAATTATTCACATAGTAGTATTCACTATTCACACAGATAGTTGGAAAATAAATATCGGAAGCATAAACACATTACACAAATAATTTACTCCTTCAATAGGATTTTCATTAATAGATCAAAGCTTACAAGGAAACCTCCACAACTTCGTTCCTAGTGGATCCTAGGAAGCATGGAAATTTGGTGCATAGCAATGACTATTTGTGTGAGTGTTGGCACAAAGGTTTAGGTCACTTGCACTACAAAGCTTTTCTTCCCTTGAATGACGTGGCGGTGGTACTCCTAGATTTTAAGGTGGAGAAGACAATCTTGTGTGAGGTGTTACCCCATTTTAATTTATAAAAGGGTACCAATTAAAAATTAACAATTAAATATTGGAGGAACTTCAAATGAAATTTTAAAGCAAACCTATGAAGTATGAGATATGAAAAATGAAAACAAGTTCCTTACTAATGGAGTCGACCACTTAAAATAGGTATAGTGAATCATCAAGGACAATCCATAAAATAATATGCAAGATATTGAAAAATATCTATTAGAATGACAAGGAAATCTCTTGTATAAAAAACCAAAATGCTACTACATTATTTTTATTTGTCCTTCTGGACACTATGGACTTCTCCCTTTTTAATGAATTCCTATGACATCCCATGACCACCACAAGATACATCATAGTCCCCTACTACATGGGTCATCTAGAGGATTTTCTCATGTCAACCCCTAGGTGTCCCCTGTCCCAAATCTACATGGAACACAGGGAGTGTGACCCCCACCCTTGGATATGTGTGCATATGATACAGTAGTTATATATTAGTTATACAGTAGTGAAGCTCTTGGAAACATAAGAGCTTCACAATATCATGGAGCCTCCAGTTTGAAATAGTTGTCTGGTTAAATCCTAGCGTTCTCTACTTTAATACCCCAGTTTTGATCCCTAGCAATCTTAATTGTACATGATGTAAATATTCTATGGAATCATGGAAAGGAGCTCAAGGCCAGGGCCCTGTCATTGATTAGTGTTTTGTGTATAGGTTATCACGGTTGATGCATGTGGTTTATGTGCTAAGTCAAGCACATTTGTAAATATCATGTAAGTACAATTTAATAGAAATACCACAACTAGTTATGGGACTACAAATGTGAAAGAGAAGGGGGCATGATTCCACAAGGGATAGGGTGGGAAGTTAGCCAAACCCCCTGAGCCAATAGGGTGAGACCAAATGTCAATGGGGAAACTCATGAAACCCGAGATATTTTTTGTCCTCTGTCCTTGATCATTAATTTCTTCCAGAAGTTGGATGAGGTAGTTAATGCCTTGGGCAGAGCAAGGCATGGCAGTCTGATGGCTTGACTGAGCAAGCATACAGGTTTGCAGCCTCGGAGGCCGTGTTCTTGCTCCTGCAATAAGTAAACACATGTTGGTATGCATGTTCATTCCTTCATTCCGGAGTCACGCTGGACATTGGGGGATTCACACTAGTGGTGAACCGCGTTTTGGGATCTGGGGTGTTCACCTGTGTTTAGCGGTGTGTGGCCATGTGCAATACTTGACTAAGGACAACCTGATAAACCCACTGTGAATGATGGCTTGGCTGGATGCCTGATAAACCCGTCTATGGCTTCGTTGGTCCTTATTTTGGGAAGATTGGCTTGGACGGTCAGTCCGATAAATCCACTGTGAATGATGACTTGGCTGAGTGCCTGATAAACACATCGGTGGCTTGACTGGTCTCTATTTTGGAAGTTGGCTTGACTATGGACAGTCTGATAAACCCAACTGTATGCTAGCATGGCTGAGTAAGGCTGATAAACCCATCATTGTTAGACTTGTATGCCTGCAGCCTGATAAACTCACTGAGAAACATGTCTTGGTCGAGTTCTTGATAAACCCATCTAGGGTTTGGATGGAAAGTTTGATAAACCCACTGTAGATGATGGCTTGGTTGAGTTCCTGATAAACCCATCAGTGGCTTGACTGGTCTCTATTTTGGAATTTGGCTTGACTATGGATAGTTTGATAAACCCAACTGTGTGTTGGCTTGGCTGAGTAAGCCTGATAGACCAAACATTGTTAGGCTTGTATGCCTACAACCTGATAAACCCACTATGAAATATGGCTTGGCCAAGTTCCTGATAAACCCATCTGTGGCTTGGATGGATGGTATGATAAACCCACTATAAATGATGGCTTGGCTGAGTGCCTGATAAACCCATCGGTGGCTTGACTGGTCTCTATTTTGGAAGTTGGATTGACTATGGACAGTCTGATAAACCCAAGTGTATGCTGGCTTGGCTGAGTAAGTCTGATAAACCCAGCATTGTTAGGCTTGTATGCCTGCAACCTGATAAACCCACTGCAAAAGATGGCTCGACCGAGTACCTTATCAACCCATCTGTGGGTTGGATGGACAATCTGATAAACCCACTGTAAATGATGGCTTCTTTGAGTGCCTGATAAACCCATCAGTGGCTTGGTTGTTCTCTATTTTGGAAGTTGGCTTGACTGTGGGCAGTCTGATAAACCCAACTATCTACCAGCTTGGCTAAGTAGGCTTGATGAACCCATCATTGTTTAGCTTGTAAGCCTGACGCCTGATAAACCCAACTTGGTGTTGGCTTGGCTGGACAGTCTGAGAAACTCAACTGAAGGTTAGCTTGACTGTGTGTGTGTGTTTTGGTCTGGCTGTGTGTAAGCCTGTTGTCCCTAATTCCTTGTGGGAGTCATGCCCAGCTCGGGGGTGGCAGTGTGTTGAGAGAGTAATGAACACACTGGCCTACAATTGGGTGGAACGTTGCAATGGCATAGCTAGTTGCGGGACAACTTAATCATCAAGATAAGTATTTATGTTATGCTTGTTTATTCCATGTATTGTCTATGAATTGCTACGTTCATGTTGAATGCTTGTTGATGATCAAGTAGAGGTTACTTGTGTATGAATGTCCCTGTAATTGTTGTTTATGCTTGGTATGTTTTAAGCATTTTACCTCTGTACATGCCTTGTGTTTTTATGATGCATTCGCCTAAATTCATGGAGGCTAGAAACCTGTTACAGGTCCAAAAATCCAGCTAAGGTAGGAATAGCTGAGTTTTCACCCCTTGGAGTTCACCTGCGGAAGGTGGAAATTAGGAAAAGAAGTGAAGATAAGAGTTGAGTTTCTGATTTCCAATTTTTGAAGTATGAAACGCGGAAAGAAGAAGGTGGAAAGACCGCTGAATCTTCTGTCGCATATTTAGTTTCCGAAGTGCGAAAACCAGAAAGCAGAAGGTGAAAGAAGAAAATACCGTTGAATGTTCCGTTGCATATTGAGTTTCCAATTTCTGATTTCCGAAGTGCGGAAGGAAGAAAGTGGAAGGCGGAAATACGGTCGAATGTTCCATCACATATTGAGTTTTTGATTTCCAATTTCCGAAGTGCGGAAGGCAGAAAGCAGAAAGCGGAAGGCGAAAAGACCGTTGACTGTTTCATCACATATTGAGTTATTGCGTGGGAGATGTTTGAAAAAATGCGTGGGAGATGTTTGACAATCGTGTTATTGCGTGGGAGATGTTTGACAAAATGTGCAAATGAGACATCTTGTATTGGAATACCATGATTGAAGGTTATGTGATTAGACGATGCACACGAACTATTTGACAAAATACGTGAATGAGATTCGGTATATACACGCTATGGGAATGGGATGTAGGCGTTAGATTTGTTCTCACGAATGCATTGTGCCTAATGCATGAAGCCTAATGAATTCACTTTTGGCAATTCTCTGTCAGTGTCTTGTGTGCAAGATTATTGATTATGGAACACGTCAAGCAGATCCATAGTTTGATAATAAAATGTGTTTTTCAGTCAAATGGTGTTGTGGGTAGTGCTTATCAAAAAAGTGTTTTTCAGTCAAATGGTGTTGTGGGTAGTGCTCTTGTCGACATGTATGCCAAGGGAAGAAATATAAATGATTCCCAGAAAATGTTTGATGAAATGCCTGAATGAAATTCGTTCTCTTGGAATGCTATGGTTGGAGGATATGACCGTAATATGCGTCCTAAGGAAGCCCTGA
Source organism: Pseudotsuga menziesii (assembly GCA_001517045.1). NCBI lineage: Eukaryota > Viridiplantae > Streptophyta > Pinopsida > Pinales > Pinaceae > Pseudotsuga > Pseudotsuga menziesii. The sequence continues at coordinate 52,563 of LPNX010147667.1, forward strand.
ATCTGTTTTGTAAAATGCATAGGGAGGGTGTGAATTCGGATGGGTTTAGCTTTGGCAGCATGGTGAATGTTAGGATTAATTAATCTTTTTTTGTTCAATATAGTTTATTTGGTCATATTTCTTAACTTAGGGAGACATTATTACTGTACTAGAGTGTGGGAAACACATATAGAGGTTATCTGCTATTTATTGCATGTGCATGCATGAGTTAATGAGCTACTGAGACCAATCCCTACATTATAGGAGCACTCAATGCCACCAACAAACTCCATCAGTTGGTCATGGTTGGTAAGCAGTTATGCTGAGTTAACCTCTAGTTACAATCAATTATACCACATTCAGTTAGCTAATTGTATACTGATTTCCCACCTACCTTCAGTGGCGTCTTTTTCCCACCTACCTCATCAGTTAACTGATTGTATATTGATGTAGACATCTGGAGTTAGACTAGTGAGCTCTGACAGTGATTTAGACACACTGAGTTAGATGATCAATCAAGTTTAGTTGGTAGATTCAAATACTATCCACATGATTTGAATTCTCCACATTGTAACATCATTGTATTAATGATTAATGAATAAAGATTAATGTTGTGATTACCTTGGCAATTCTTGTCCGATTTATCTGAAATTTGTGGCATGAATTTCTTGTTCGGTGTACATTCTCTTTGATTATTCCATTGCATAATTCCTTTCCTACATCTTTCATATTTTCCTGTAAATCAAGGGTTCACAAAGTTAACAGCAAATGCTTGTGCTACTATTTCAGTGTTGGAGCAAGGTAAACGTGTTTATTCCCATGTGGTATCTCAACCACTTCCACGATTTCAAGGAGGGGGTATGCTCTTATGGGGCTTATTGATGAGAGTAAGTAAAAAACAACAACAAAACAATCCATTTTTGTCCTTTCTATAATGTTAATCATGGGATGTGTTTGCTACAGTATAGTGTTTAAGGACAATTTTAGGGGCGAAATTTAGCCCATGGGCTACTTTTCCATGTTTTTTCCCAAAAAAAGATTCACCACCCAATTTTGATGGGGTAAACAATTTTCACCCTGAAAATCACCAAATTATTATATCAACAATATAAAATCCTTGGAAATTAAAATATTTTTTGAAAAATATCGCGAAACATTTTATAGATGGAGTTTTAAGCATTGGTAAGATTTGCCAACATTTTTACACTTTCAAAATAAGTATGGTCCCTTAAAATCATCCCTAATAGTGTTTATCTTTTTGTTCTAATAATATTAATCTTCAATACATCTATGTGCTTTTTTTTTTTGCAAATATTGATGTCAATCATTGGTCAAAATGTCCCTTACTTATTAAATATAGATTCTCATTTGAAGGGATTTTTTAGGAACATTGTATTCATGGTTTTTAATATGATTTTTCATGGTTTCTACTAGAAATTTGTCTGCAAAGTTATCCATTTCCAATTTTATGACTTTTATGTGGAATGAACTACATGTATACACATAAGGAGAGAAGCTTGAAGGTTTTTCTTGTCGGTTCAAAACTCATCCTATCATTTTGAAACTAAGCATAGAAGTACATCAGACCATATTCCCTAAGAGACTTCATGCTCTCCAAACCAATAAATTTTAGAACCTAATAACTAGCAAAGGGTCTTTTCTATAACAAAATCCTAGCCTTCCCAATTGTCCCCATGCATTTTGTTCATCACATATTAAGTACTTGAACTAAGCTATGTTATAGTTGATGGATGATATTTTTGATGAACTAATTACTTCTCTATTGTAACTTCTAAATTTGTTGTTTTCTCCTCTCTCCTCAGGTTGCAACATGCTACAATTACTTAGTTTCTATTAGTTGTTAGCATTGGTTTCAAGTCTCATTGCACCCCATATTTCAGGAGTTTGTAACTGTATCTTATCAAAAAATTGTTGATATTTCTTTTTATAATGGCAGGCCAAGAGTCAACAGATGTTGGCTTTAGTCATGTCATGTTCAATGTCCATTGACTGTAGTGAACTATATGTCAATCAGACTGCTTCCTTTTGCAATTAGTCAACCATTGTTGAACAAAATCTAGATGGCCCCAACAAAAAGAAAGAAAGAAAGATGAAAGGTAAGCATACCTTTGTAGATTTTCTTAATTCTAGGTGAATGTCGTCCTTATGTTCTTAAATAAATACACGATTATTTAATTTGCAAAATTTAAATTATTCACATAGTAGTATTCACTATTCACACAGATAGTTGGAAAATAAATATCGGAAGCATAAACACATTACACAAATAATTTACTCCTTCAATAGGATTTTCATTAATAGATCAAAGCTTACAAGGAAACCTCCACAACTTTGTTCCTAGTGGATCCTAGGAAGCTTGGACATTTGGTGCATAGCAATGACTATTTGTGTGAGTGTTGGCACAAAGGTTTAGGTCACTTGCACTACAAAGCTTTTCTTCCCTTGAATGACGTGGCAGTGGTACTCCTAGATTTTAAGGTGGAGAAGACAATCTTGTGTGAGGTGTTACCCCATTTTAATTTATAAAAGGGTACCAATAGAAAATTAACAATTAAATATTGGAGGAACTTCAAATGAAATTTTAAAGCAAACTTATGAAGTATGAGATATGAAAAATGAAAAAAAGTTCCTTACTAATGGAGTCGACCACTTAAAATAGGTATAGTGAATCATCAAGGACAATCCATAAAATAATATGCAAGATATTGAAAAATATCTATGAGAATGACAAGGAAATCTCTTGTATAAAAAACCAAAATGCTACTACATTATTTTTATTTGTCCTTCTGGACACTATGGACTTCTCCCTTTTTAATGAATTCCTATGACATCCCATGACCACCACAAGATACATCATAGTCCCCTACTACATGGGTCATCTAGAGGATTTCCTCATGTCAACCCCAAGGTGTCCCCTGTCCCAAATCTACATGAAACACAGGGAGTGTGACCCCCACCCTCGGATATGTGTGCATATGATACAGTAGTTATATATTAGTTATACAGTAGTGAAGCTCTTGGAAACATAAGAGCTTCACAATATCATGGAACCTCCAGTTTGAAATAGTTGTTTGGTTAAATCCTAGCCTTCTCTACTTTAATACCCTAGTTTTGATCCCTGGCAATCTTAATTGTACATGATGTAAATATTCTATGGAATCATGGAAAGGAGCTCAAGGCCAAGGCACTATCATTTATTAGTGTTTTGTGTATAGGTTATCACGGTTGATGCCTGTGGTTTATGTGCTAAGTCAAGCACATTTGTAAATATCATGTAAGTACAATTTAATAGAAATACCACAACTAGTTATGGGACTGCAAATGTGAAAGAGAAGGGGGCATGATTCCATAAGGGATAGGGTGGGAAGTTAGCCAAACCCCCTGATCCAATAGGGAAAGACCAGATGTCAATGGGGAAACTCATGAAACCCAAGCTATTGTTTGTCCTCTGTCCTCGATCATTAATTTCTTCCAGAAGTTGGATGAGGTAGTTAATGCCTTGGGCAGAGCAAGGCATGGCAGTCTGATGGCTTGACTAAGCAAGCCTATAGGTTTGCAGCCTGGGAGGCCGTGTTCTTGCTCCTGCAACAAGTAAACACGCGTTGGTATGCATGTTCATTCCTTCATTCCGGAGTCACGCTGGACATTGGGGGGACTCACACTGCTGGTAGAACCGCGTTTTGGGATCTGGGGTGTTCACCTGTGTTTAGCGGTGTGTGGCCATGTTCAATACTTGACTAAGGACAACCTGATAAACCCACTGTGAATGATGGCTTGGCTAGATGCTTGATAAACCTGTCTATGGCTTCGTTGGTCCTTATTTTGGGAAGATTGGCTTGGATGGTCAGTCCGATAAACCCACTTTGAATGATGACTTGGCTGAGTGCCTGATAAACACATCGGTGGCTTGACTGGTTTCTATTTTGGAAGTTGGCTTGACTATGGATAGTCTGATAAACCCAACTGTATGCTGGCATGGCTGAGTAAGGCTAATAAACCCAACATTGTTAGACTTGTATGCTTGCAGCCTGATAAACCCACTGAGAAACATGGCTTGGTCGAGTTCTTGATAAACCCATCTGGGGTTTGGCTGGAAAGTTTGATAAACCCATTGTAGATGATGGCTTGGTTGAGTTCCTGATAAACCCATCAGTGGCTTGACTGGTCTCTATTTTGGAATTTGGCTTGACTATGGATAGTTTGATAAACCCAACTATTTGTTGGCTTGGCTGAGTAAGCCTGATAGACCAAACATTGTTAGGCTTGTATGCCTACAACCTGATAAACCCACTGTGAAAGATGGCTTGGCCAAGTTCCTGATAAACCCATCTGTGGCTTGGATGGATGGTATGATAAACCCACTATAAATGATGGATTGGATGAGTGCCTAATAAACCCATTGGTGGCTTGATTGGTCTCTATTTTGGAAGTTGGATTGACTATGGACAGTCTGATAAACCCAAGTGTATGCTGGCTTGGTTGAGTAAGTCTGATAAACCCAACAATGTTAGGATTGTATGCCTGCAACCTGATAAACCCACTGCAAAAGATGGCTTGACCGAGTACCTTATCAACCCATCTGTGGGTTGGATGGACAATCTGATAAACCCAATGTAAATGATGGCTTAGTTGAGTGCCTGATAAACCCATCAGTGGCTTGGTTGTTCTCTATTTTGGAAGTTGGCTTGACTGTGGGCAGTCTGATAAACCCAACTATCTGCCAGCTTGGCTGAGTAGGCTTGATGAACCCATCATTGTTTAGCTTGTAAGCTTGATGCCTAATAAACCCAACTTGGTGTTGGCTTGGCTGGACAGTCTGAGAAACTCAACTGAAGGTTAGCTTGACTGTGTGTGTGTGTTTTGGTCTAGCTGTGTGTAAGCCTGTTGTCCCTAGCTCCTTGTGGGAGTCATGCCCAGCTCAGGGGTGGAAGTGTGTTGAGAGAGTAATGAACACACTGGCCTACGATTGGGTGGAACGTTGCAATGGCATAGCTAGTTGTGGGACAACTTAATCATCAAGATAAGTATTTCTGTTATGCTTGTTTATTCCATGTGTTGTCTATGAATTGCTACGTTTATGTTGAATGCTTGTTGATGATCAAGTAGAGGTTACTTGTGTGTGAATGTCCCTGTAATTGTTGTTTATGCTTGGTATGTTTTAAACATTTTACCTCTGTACATGCCTTGTGTTTTTATGATGCATTCGCCTAAATTCATGGAGGCTAGAATCCTGTTACAGGGTCAAAAATCCAGCTAAGGTAGGAATAGCTGAGTTTCTGCCCCTTGGAATTCACCTGCGGAAGGTGGAAATTAGGAAAAGAAGTGAAGATAAGAGTTGAGTTTCTGATTTCCAATTTCTGAAGTGCGAAACGCGGAAAGAAGAAGGTGGAAAGACCGCTGAATCTTCTGTCGCATATTTAGTTTCCGATTTTCGATTTCCGAAGTGCGAAAACCAGAAAGCGGAAGGTGAAAGGAGAAAAGACCGTTGAATGTTCTGTCGCATATTGAGTTTCCAATTTCTGATTTCCGAAGTGCGGAAGGAAGAAAGTGGAAGGTGGAAAGACCGTCGAATGTTCCATCACATATTGAGTTTTCGATTTCCGATTTCCGAAGTGCGGAAGGCAGAAAGCGGAAAGCGGAAGGCGAAAAGACCGTTGATTGTTTCATCGCATATTGAGTTTTTGATTTCAGATTTCTGAAGTGTCGAAAGAGGAAAGTGGAAGGCATGAGAAGGAAGATCGACCGTTGAATGTCCCATCACATATAGGGTTTCCGATTTTCGATTTCCGAAGTGCGGAAGGCAGAAAGCGGAAAGAGGAAGTGTGGAAAAGGAAAGGTTAGTTCGGAAATGGCCATTTTGGATGCAGAATGGATAATTGAAGGGTGGAACAATGGGTAAAGAGGTTCTAAGCCTGAGATGAAGTTGGAAGAATGAGTTAACGTCCATGCCTGTTTATCATAAGAACAAATGAGGTTCTTTAAGCAAAATTTTTTAATTATCCGCATTATTGGGTAGGGGATGTTACATTGTGGTATTAGATATTATGGTTACAGCATTGGACCTTGATGGGCCAAGTTTAACAGTTAACAGAGTTGTTGGTTAATGGTATCCAACATATTGTTAGCTGCATAACAAAGAAAACTTCAATGGGCAGTGGATAAGTGGTTTTGATTCTGAATGTATCTAACAAATGATGTGTTAACACATTTTGTAGAGTCATAGTGCAGAGTGGAAAAAGGGGTTGGTTTTGACTCAGCCATGAGGACCTATGATTGGTATGAGGCTTCGAATCCCTATGAGCATGAGGAATATGTTATGGGAAAAAATGTCAGAATGGGAAATGATGAGACAAAGAGTAATGGTAGAATATTTCAAGAAACCCCACTGGACATTGCATCCACCATGAGAAGTCTAATTAAAGGTCAAGAAGAGCAACACCAGTAGAATGCAACCATGCTACAGAGCTTGAAAGACATTTGAAAGAAGATAGACCTTGAGCATAAGACAGAAAAACTAGAAGGTAGCAAGCGCAGTGCCAGAAGAAAAAGAAGGTCTTCTAGTGGATCTTATGACTCTGAAGGATCCACTGGGGATTCAAGCTCTTCATCTCACAGAGATAAGAGCAGGAGGTGCTATAGAAACAGTTCATGGGATGAATTTAAAAAGGAAATACCTCCTACCTTTAATGGTGAGATAAAGACTGGTCAAGAAGTTGAAGCTTCGCTTCTTGGGATGAAGAAATATTTCCAAGTCTAAGACTATTTAGGAAATATGAAGGCTAGAGTATCCATATTCAATATAAATGGCAGAGCATCCATATGGTGGGAGCACCTCAGGTAGGTGAAGAAAATCAATGACAGGAATATTGAGTGGAAATAGTTCGAGAAGTATTTCAAGCATAAATACCTCTCTGATAGGTACTTTGATGAGAAGATCAAAGAATTCCATGAGTTGAAATTGGGTTAGCAGACCATGGAAGAGTACGCCAACAATTTTTTGGAACTGTTAAGGTATGTCAGGTACATTAAAGATAAAAAGGTAAAAATCCAGCACTTTCTAAGTGGATTACCTCAGTCCTACAAGGACATAATTGAGTTTTATGAACCTAGAACTCTAGAAGAGGCCATCAGGAAAGCTAAGTATTGTTATGAGAAAAGAAAGAGAAAGCCTAATGTCCATAAGGCTTGGAAGGACAAGAGAAATGAAAAATCTGATCAAAGGAAGAAAGGGTTCAGACCTTCTCATTTGTGAAATCAGTAGAAGCAACCATCACAAGCTATGAGCCAACCAACTAAAGTGATGAGGGAAAATCCAAGAGATCCACAACCAGACAGAGAACCCCTTCAATGTTGGAAATGTGGAGGACCCCACATGCACAAGAATTTTCCACTTGGGGATGGGAATGTAAGGCCAACTTACAACATTCAGGAAGTAGAAACTGTGGGTCAGGTGGCGAGGACAATCCCTAGGATTTATGCGACACTGGAGGTCCGTTGGGAAGATCACCAGTCAACTGTGCTCGAAGTAGTAGGTAATATTGTTGAGCAATCTCTTTATATTTTGATTGAATCTAGATCTACGTACATTTATATTACTCCTAGAGTAGTTGAGATGTGTGCCTTCAAGAAGTTAAAGCATAGTAATTCATGGTTAGTTCATTTAGCCACTGGAACCAAGAGGAAGGTCAATGAGATTGTAGAAATATGTCCATTAGAGATGAATGGGTTAGTGACTTATGTAGATATGAATGTTTTGCCACTTGGTTCCTATGACATTCTCATTGGAATGGATTGGTTAGAAGCACGCAGAGTCAAGCTTGATTGTTACAATAAGAATTTTGAGTGCTTAGATGAAGAGGGTAACTTAAGGGTTGTGAAAGGAATTCCAAAGGTGATTTCTGTTAGGAATATTTCAGCCATGCAGTTGAAGAAGTTCTATAGGAAAGGTTGCAGAGTGTATGCATCCCACGTATTGGAGGCAGCAGATAATGAAACTCCCAAGTTGGAGGGATTTCATGTGTTACAGGAATTCAAAGATGTTTTTCCTGATGAAGTTCTAGGGATTCCTCCAAAGAGGAACATCGATTTCACAATGGAACTTGTGCCAGGAGTAGCACCAGTGTCTAAGTCACCCTAAAGGATGAGTACACCAGAGATGCTAGAGCTAAATATGTAGATGCATGAGTTATTAGAAAAGAAGTACATCAGGTCGAGTATGTCTCTTTGGGGAGCACTAGAGCTATTTGTTAAGAAGAAAGATGGTGCACTCAGGTTGTGTATTGATTATAGGAAGCTGAACAAAGTCACGTTGCAGAACAAGTATCATTTGCCTAGAATTGATGACCCCTTTAATCAAATGAGAGGAGCAAAGGTGTTTTCCAAGATTGACTTAAGGTCTGGTTACCATCAGGTAAGAATCAAGGATGAAGACATTCATAAGACAACCTTCAAAATAAGGTATGGACATTATGAGTTTGTAGTGGTACCATTTGGTCTCACCAATGCACCAACTAAGTTTGTGTCTTATGAACAATATTTTTTAGTAGGTATCTAGACAATGTTGTTCTTGTTTTCCTTAATGACACTCTTATCTATTCAAAGAATGAGGAAGAACATTATGAACATCTGAGATTGGTTTTGCAATTGCTCAGGGAGCATAAGTTGTATGCAAAGTTGAGCAAGTGTGACTTCTATAAAGATATGATTCATTATTTGGGTCACATCATATTAGATGAAGGCATATCTGTGGACCCTGAAAAGATTGAAGCGATTATGAATTGGCCTACTCCAAGAAATGTGACAAATGTAAGATATTTTATGGGTCTTGCAGGATACTACAGGTGTAATAACTCAAAAATTCATAAAAATTTAAAATTTTTCATGTGACATAAAATGTCTAATGTCACCACCAAAGTACCACTAATGGTTAGCAAATAATAAAATAGTTTGTAAGAGAAACAAAGAGTGACTTCTTTATAAGATTTTGTATAAAATATAGGCTTCTCCTTGATAGTTGTGTTAGTAATTTTCGACTTAGCAGCTGTAATTCTTCCAGAAGTAGAAAAGAAACTTGTAATTTACTGATGCTAGAAAATACTGTTGATTTCTTTTGTCAAGTAGGGAAGGTTTCTTATATGAGATCGGGGATTACTTAGCTTTAAGCTAACACAGTGAGACTGATGGTTCCTTACAGGTGTAGCAGGTAAGCGTATGCTCCAGTAAAAGTAATATTTATATGCGAGTCAAGAAGATACTTCTCTAGCATGTTTATGATGCTAGACTTAGAATGTTTTAACTGCAGCTTGTCTCCATAAGAGGTAATGTTGATCTTAAGTTATTTTGCTGTAAAAACTCCAAAATGACACTTAAACAAACTACATGTGCATGGGTTAAATTGCATGATCGATTACTATCAAAACATTCGGGTGATTAAGATTAAATTATTAGAATACTTGTATTCTTACTTACAGTAACAGTGATCTAGTGTTTATAAGTAAGAAACAAAGTTTGCAGCTTAATGCTTAGTCCACTCAACATTGTTTTGTTTCTATTACAATTACCTTCATTATAGGACTCTATAAACAACATTCTCTCCATGAATAATCCAAATTACTTTCTCCTTTGTCTATTTACTAATTAATAGGTTGCTCGAATTACATTGAAATTTCTTATTGGGGTCTATGGACTGCACTTACTAATATTCCCAAAATAAACACTGCATCGAAAGAATTGGATCAAGAAATTATTCCTAGCTGAAAGAATTCTTCTTTATTACCTTTACAGTCCTTCTCGTTGAGTTCTTATTACCTTTATTTTACACTTTCATTCCTAGTGTCCCTGTTAGTTATAAACCATAACTTGATACAAGTTTGTTTAGGACATTTTTGAGATAAGTTTGTTGATTATCATACTATTAGAGTTCTTATTTTTGTATTTGCTTGGGCTTATTTAACCTTTTACTCTCCAATTCTAACCAATCAAAATGCTAATTCCTAGGAGTAATTGGATCTCCTTCTTATTATAATTTAACAATAAAGTGAGTCTTTTACACATGTATCAACTTACATGGTTTTATAAAAGAACTACTCCATTTGACCCATAACCAAACCCTAAAAGGAAATTTCCATATCCTAATCCTATAGTTGGTAAATGAAGCATAAAAAAAATAATATAACACATGATTAGCAATAATAGAAAGCGCAAGGTATAAATGATTAAGATTTTGGTTTGTAATGAATTTCATGCAGGCTCGAAGCTGCATCGCTAACTATAGGAATGCTACCCATAATTGAGGAATAATTTTATGGACATGTGGTGAGGTTTTGTCCATAGGTGAGGTTGACTTAAAAGGATGACCTAACCCTCCTTCTTCACATTTGCACAACCTCTTCAATGAGTGTAGCCGGCTGCGAGCTCCCGGCCGCCATGACTCTGTCAAAACTCTTGTTTAGAAACTGCCCTCCGAAATGGCACTGTAAGCTTGTTTTGGTGAGGGTATGAGGTATATTCTCGGTGCTTTAAGGTTGATGTAACATGATTTGAGTGGAGTAACTTGTTTTCTTCAAGGATTTGAGGATTGAGTTAGTTTTAAGACTGAAAATAGTGGATAGAGCTTGCATGAGAGTGCTTCTTCACTCAGGTTGGAGTGTTGGTCATTTTCCTTTGGATTTGTAACTTGGGGTTTCAGTTGTATCTAGTGCATTAGTATCGTCCGTGGAATTACTCTTCCATATGCCATCTAGCTGTTCCAGCTTCTTGCGACCACTGGTTTCTCCAAACGATATATCAGGTAACTGCTGGTCACAAATTGTGTTTTACAACAATCTAAAATTTTAAATACATTTTTAAGAACTGTATCTAACTATTGTTTTCTCTACGTAGGTGCCTCTCCAGGAAGTTGGGGTTTAACTGTAAGCACACCTATCCTTTCACGGCCATGCAACCTGGTAAGCCCCGGTTGAACTGAGCATTGGTATTATGGTGGTTGAAAGATGAGGATACTTGTTTCTTAAATGAACTCATCCTGGGTTTTACTTGATAGGTTATTCAATGTGTTGTTTTGTTTTTGTAAAGAAAACCCTAAAGGGTAATATGTGCAAGTTCTGGAAGGCTATTGCAGCTGTGACTTAGGTTTTACTTAGCAGGGCTTTTACGGCTTGGATGATGTAAAAACTATTTTGTTTATCCTTTTTTTTGAACTTAGCTCTAAGCTGTGGCAATGTTACTCGACCTCTACCCAGTTACTTGAGATTTTTCAGTGGTTTTTAAATGAAAATAAAAGACTACTCACTCAGTCGAAACTTATAAACTGACAAGGGTTAGTAGTAAATATAAATTTTGGTTTACTTTCTTTCTGTTTTTAAAAGAAATTATAGGATTTGTTTTTGTATGACTTCGAAGCCCTAGAGGTTGTTATGTGGAGATATTTTAAGGATGTTGCAGCCGTGACATTACTGTTTGACCACTAGGTGGTTACTTGAAATTTTAAGTGGTTTTTACAAGAATAAAAAGGTTGTTCATTCAACAATTGTTGTAACATATGAAGGGTTTTTATTTACTATGAATTTGTAATGGTTAAAAATTGTGGTTTACGACTTCTGTTTAGACTTACATAAGTCATTTCGATCAGGCTTAAGCCTCGATAGGTGTTATAAAAGGCCATAGGACATTATGCTTATTTTGTCTCTGTTTAGTTCGTTTACAGTGTTATTTAATTTAAATTTACATTTATTGTAAATGGTTTATAGTATTTGTTACTATTTAAATTTGCACAGTGTTTTGGGTGAGGAAAATGTTTTGTTTCTCTTAAAAAGGTTATTACCATTGGATAACCTACAGTTCTGTATTTAAATGGTTTTCAGAAAAACAAAGTATAATAGTAAGTCTGAATAACTAATTATAAAGACCTATGAAGTACTAGCTAGGTTAAAACCCTAAGTACTATTTTTACTATTCCTATATTTGTTTATTTAACTTTATTTATTGTGTTTAGAATAAATAGCAATATTTGTAATAGTTATGTGATTAAAATGGCTACTAGTGACTAAAGTATACTCTATTCTTTTCCTATAATTAGATATTACAGATGCTTTTAGTAGATAGATTAAGTACTGCTAGTTTTCTATCAATGAATCACATAAAAACTGAGTAATCAATTGCATTTTTCATAGAGAGTAATAAACAAATCTACTTATTTAACTTAACAACCAGCTGTACTAGAGTACCACCTTATAAAATGCATGGAAAAATACAATGTGGTATTTTCTTTCTATTTGTGTTTCATTTACTAATATTCCTATTGTTCTAAATACAATCTACTAATCACTAATATTATCAGTAAATAATGATTTTTTCTTCTTAAACCCTATTGTAACAATAACATACCTATCTTCAAAAACTAGTAATCATTTTCTGAAGACAGTAAATAAATTGTAAATAAACCTAAAAAAATAAAAATGCATCAAATGATGAGGTGACAATAGCTTAAGGAGGTTGTTCCTCCTAACCAACTCCTGGAGAAAGCTTAGTATGCACTTCCTCAGGACCCCCGAGCTCGTTTCCTGGTCCTCCTGGTAGAGTACTTGGTGAAGGATGTATCCTTAAGATCTTCTGTCACCTGACTGGTCAAATTACAGCAGTAATCCAAACTTTCTTACAATAGTAAGAACTTCAGCCTAATAGCTGTATAAGTTCACTTCTCAGTAGTTAACCCCTCAAACTCACTTCAATAATTCCCCTCCATTGAATTTCTCATGTGCACTTCATTCAAACTGAATAACCACAATTCCAGAATGAGCAGCCTCAACTATCTTCAATGGGAAGTTTTATAATAATTCCTGGGTCTTCTGGGTCAATTTTTACTTAATGAGCCACCTACTCCAATTCCACTTTCTTGGGGAATCATGACCACAAATATAGGGAAGTTGCCACTTGCAACAGTTAGAAGTAGTTTGAGGATGTTGCCACTTGTTAGCATACTCTCCACCCAGTCTCCTCCACCAAGTGACTAGTTAACACTCTTTTAACAGCTTCCCTAAGCTGTTGTCTCATCATTTATTTATTTATAAATAAAATATTCTGAAATACATTAATTATCCTTGACCCCACTTGGTCATCAATTACAAGCTTAGCATAAAATATAACACAATTTTTCTCAATAACACTAAATTGTTTTGCAAATTGAGGCATGAGACAACAAGAGATTCATTGAAGGATTCTCCAAGGTTGCACATCCAATCACTTCTTTGCAAAGGAAGGGAATAAAATTCGAATGGACACCTAGATGTGAGGAAAGCTTTCAGTAGCTGAAGCATCTTCTCACAAGTGCACCCATTCTGAAGATTGTAGACCCAGTAAAGGAATTTGTGGTGTGTACTGATGCATGTGGTCAAGGAATTGGAGGAGTTCTTATGTAGGACAACCATATTGTGTGTTATGAGTCAAGGAAGTTGAAGGAGCATGAGAAGAATTATGCCACTCATGATTTGGAACTTGCAGGCATAGTACATGCTCTTAGGATGTAGAGGCATTACTTAATGGGCAAAAAGTTTGAGTTAAGGATAGACCATTGTGGTCTGAAGTATTTGTTTGATAAGCCTACTCTAAATGCTAGGCAAGCCAGATGGTCGAAGTTTTTATGTGAATTTGATTTTGGGATCAAACACATAAAAGGAAAAGAGAACAAAGTGGCTGATGCACTTAACAAGAAAGTCCATGAAATGCACTTGGCATCTCTTAGCATTTTACAGTTAGATTTGAGACAACAAATTGCTAATCATACTGCTGAAGATGAATTGTATGTGCTGGTCAAGGATAAATTGCAGTAGCAGTATCCTGAGAAGAGATATGAGGGATACAAATTGGAAGAATATGGACTTCTTACCTTTAAAATCTGAATTTATATTCCAAATGTAGCACACTTGAGGAGAGTTGTTATGGATGAGATCTATCAGGCTGCATATTCTGGTCATCCAAGATATCAAAAGACAATTGCCACAGCCAGAAAGTAGTATTTTTGGTCAGGAATGAAGAAAGACGTTGCTGAGTATATTTGAAGGTGCATGAAATGTCAGCATGTAAAGGTTGAGCATCAACACCCAGCAGATTTGTTGCAACCTTTGCTAGTTCCAGATTGGAAATGGGAAGTTATTTCCATGGACTTCATTATAGGGTTGCCAATGACTTGGAGACAACACGAATCTATCATGTTTGTGGTGGACAAGTTGACAAAGGAAACACATTTTATACATGTTAAGTCCACACATAAGACTGATGACATTGCAAAAATATTCATGAAGGATATTTTCAAGTTGCATGGATTTCCTATGGAAATAGTTTCTATCAGGGATGCCATGCTCACTTCTAATTTTTGGAAGGGGTTGTTTGCAGATTAGGGTACAAAGCCGAATTTTAGCACTGCTTACCATCTTTAGACTGATGGCCAAACAGAGAGGGTGAATCAAGTGCTGGAATACATGCTTCACATGTATGTCATGGAAAATCCAACCAAGTGGGAGGATTATTTACACTTAGTCAAATTTTCTTACAATAATGGACTACAAGCATCCTTAGGGATGAGTCCATATGAAGCTTTGTAAGGAAGAAGGTGTAGGACGCTTGTGATATGGGATAATCCAGTGAACAGGATTTTGCTTGGTCCATAATGTTTCAAGGAAATGGAGCAAGAGGTTGCAAAGATCAGGCAGAATCTGAAAGCAGCCCATGACATATAGAAAATCTATGTTGATGAGCATAGGGTGGATAGAGAATTCAGTGTTGGGGATCATGTTTACCTCAGAGTGAGGGAAAAAAAGAGTTCTTTGAAGCTTAGAAGTTGTGCCAAGCTATCCCCTAGATACTGTGGACCATTTGAAGTGCTTGATATGATAGGGTCGGTTGCATATAGACTTGCATTGCCTGCTAGAACTAGAGCTCATAATGTTTTCCATGTTTCTTTGCTTAAGAAATATGTACATGATCCTAGCCATGTGATTGATTGGTATGTGATTCAGGTCGAACCCGAGGGAGAGTTCCAAACCGAGCCATTGCGCATCCTCGACAGGAAGGTCACCATGCTTTGAAATTGAGCCATTGGACAGGTAAAGGTGCAGTGGAAGCACTACCGTCCAGATGAGGATACTTGGGAGCTTGTGGATGCCATTTGATTGACACATCCATTTTTGTTCAATTTTGCGGAGCACTGAGGTAGTGCCAGTGCAGCATTTTGTTCAAAGAACTGAGGACAATGTTGTCAAAGGGGGAAGGGATTGTAATACCCTGGTTTTGATCCCATTGTATTTTGATTGTGCATGATGTAAATATTGTATGGAATCATGGAAAGGATCTCAAGTCCAAGGCCTTTTCATTAATTAATGTTTTGTGTATAGGTGATCATTGTTGATGCATATGGTTTATGTGCTAAGTCAAGCACATTTGTAAATATCATGTAAGTGCAATTTAATAGAAATACCACAACTAGTTATGGGACTACAAACGTGAAAGAGAAGGGGCATGATTCCACAAGGGATAGGGTGGGGAGTTAGTCAAACCCACTGAGACAATAAGGTGAGACCATATCTCAATGGGGAAACCCATGAAACCGCAATTACCTTTTGTCCTTTGTCCTCAATCATTAATTTCTTCCAGAAGTTGGATGAGGCAGTTAATGCCTTGGGAAGAGAAAGGCATGGCGGTTTGATGGCTTGACCGAGAAATATCGTGGGTCTACAGCCTGTGAGGCCGTTTTCTTGCTCCTACACCAAGTAATCCTGCATGGGCATGTGTGCCCGTTCCTTCATTCCGGATTCGTGCTGGACGTTGGGGGGATTCACATTGCTAGTAGAACCACGTTTTGGTATTTGGGGTGTTCACTTGTGTTTGGAGGTGTGTGGTCATGTGCAATCCTTGACTAAGGATAGCCTAATAAATCCACTGTGAATGATAGCTTGGTTGGATGCCTGATAAACCCGTCTGTGGCTTGGTTGGTCCTTATTTTTGGAAGATTTGCTTGGATGGACAATCTGATAAACCCTTCAGTGGCTTGACTGGTCTCTATTTTGGAAGTTGTCTTGACTGTGGATAGTCTGATAAACCCAACTATATATTGGCTTGGATGAGCAAACCTGATAAACCCAGCATTGTTAGGATTGTATGCCTGCAGCCTGATAAACCCATTGTGAAAGATGGCTTGGATGAATGCCTAATAAACCCATCTGTTGCTTAGCTGGACAGTCTAATAAACCCACTGTAAATGATGGCTAGGTTGAGTTCCTGATAAACCCATCGGTGGCTTGACTGGTCTCTATTTTAGAAGTTGGCTTGACTGTGGACGGTTTGGTAAACCCAACTGTATGCTGGCTTGGCTGAGTAAGATTGATAAACCCAACATTGTTAGGATTGTACACCTACATCTTGATAAACCTACTGCGAAAGATGACTTGGCCGAGTGCCTGATAAACCCATCTGTGGCTTGGTTGGACAGTCTGATAAACCCACTATAAATGATGGCTTGGCTAAGTGCTAGATAAACCCATCGGTGGCTTGAATGGTCTATATTTTGGAAGTTGGCTTAACTGTGGATAGTCTGATAAACCCAAATGTATGTTGCTTGGATGAGTAAGCCTGATAAACCCAGCATTTTTAGGCTTATATGCCTGCAGCCTCATAAACCCACTACAAAAGATGGCTTGACCGAGTGCATGATCAACCCATCTGTGGGTTGGATGGACAACCCGATAAACCCACTGTAAATGATGGCTTAGTTGAGTGCCTGATAAACGCATCAGTGGCTTGGCTGGTCTCTATTTTGGAAGTTGGCTTAACTATGGGCAGTCTAATAAACCCAACTATCTGCTCGCTTGGCTGAGTAGGCCTAATAAACCCATCATTGTTTAGCTTGTAAGCCTGACACCTGATAAACCCAACTTGGTGTTGGCTTGTCTAGACAGTCTGAGAAAATAAACTGAAGGTTAGCTTGAATATGTGTGTGTGTTTTGGCCTGACTGCGTCGAAGCATGTTGTCCCTAATTCCTTGTGGTAGTCATTCCTAGCTTGGGGGTGGCAGTTTGTTGAGAGAGTAATGAACACACTGGCCTACGGTTGGGTGGAACGTTGCAGCGACATAGCTAGTTGTGGGACATATTAATCATGAAGATAAGTGTTTATGTTATGCTTGCTTATGCCATGTGTTGTCTAGGAATTGCTACGTTCATGTTAAATTCTTGTTGATGATCAAGTAGAGGTTACTTGTGTATGAATGTCCCTGTAATTGTTGTTTATGATTGGTATGTTTTATACATTTTACCTCTGTACATGCCTTGTGTTTTTATGATGCATTCTCCTAACTTCATGGAGGCTAGAAGCTTGTTACAGGGCCAGAAATGCATCCAAGGAAGGAATAGATGAGTTTTCACCCCTTGGAATATGCTTGTGGAAGGCAGAAGGTAGAAATCAGGAAAAGAAGTGAAGATAAGAGTTGAGTTTCTGATTTCCAATTTCTGAAGTGTGGAAGGTGGAAAGACCGCTAAATGTCCAGTCGCATGTTGAGTTTCCGGTTTCTGATTTCTAAAGTGCGAAAAGTAGAAGGTGGAAGGCAGAAATACCTTTGAATGTTTCGTCGCATATTGAGTTTTTGATTTCCGATTTCCGATTTCTGAAGTGCGAAAGGTGGAAGGATGAAGGTGGAAAGACCATTGAATGTTCCGCCGCATATTGAGTTTTCGATTTTTTATTTTCGAAGTGTGGAAGGAAGAAAGCAGAAAGAGGAAGGTAGATGGTAGAATGACCGCTAAATGTTCCGTCACAAATTGAGTTTCTGATTTTCAATTTTCGAAGTGTAGAAAGTAGAAAGTGGAAGGCAGAAAGATCGTTGAATGTTTCGCCGCATATTGAGTTTCCAATTTCTGATTTCTGAAGTGCAAACGGAGGAAAGTGGAAGTGCAGAAAGGAAAGGTTAGTTTGAAAATGGCCATTCTAGAAACAGAATGGATAATTGAAGGGTGAAATGACACATAATGAGGCTGTAAGCCTGAGATGAAGTTGGAAGAATGAGTTAACGTCCGTGCCTGGTGTTTATCAGAAGAACAAATGAGGTTCTTTAAGCAAATTTTTTTAATTATCTGCAATATTGGGTATGGGGACGTTACATCTACTATTGATTAGATTCCATTTGACCAAACTGAAAATATCTTTTGAGGCCACTTAAATGCTCATGGAGATAAATGAGCTTACAACTTGAAACCTGCGTCAAATGAACAAATTAATTTATGTTTTCTAACCTTTATTATATTCCTATGATAATCAGATTTGCAAACACGATTATAGTCATAAAATAAAGTATACCTTTCAGATATGCAGGGGTATGTACATTAGTTGAAAAAATAGACTGATATTCAAGGTTTGCAAATACAAAAAAACAGTATGGACCTATTGGTATGAGTCTTAAGGCTGATCTCACTCAAGATTCAAAACAAAGTATGAGTTCCCCAATAGGATGCAATGCTTAAAATACATGGGAGTCCCTAGCGGTACGCAGATGTCACAAATCCAATTTACAACTGACATTTTTTCCATTAGAGCCATGATTTTTTATTTATAGCAATTTTCATCTTGCTTCCCAAGGCCATTAAGGGACACGAGACAAGTTTCAACCGAGATCATAAAAACCAAACTGAGCAACATAATTAAGTTTCATTGCATCTTGGAGGTGTGTTTGGGAAATGGATAGATGATTGATATTCCCATGCACTCATTGGGAACATTTTTCAAAATCATAACCTATTGTGCACAAATTGCACTACATGTCAATTAGCAAAACCCTAGTATAGAAAATTGTCAAAATAGACAATGTTCGGTCCATAAATCCATCGGACAGGGGTGTCCCAAGTGGTACTTGGATTTCACAAATCCAATGGAACCGATGTATTTTACATCAGAGCTTCGGTTTTGGAGTTTTGGTGAGTTTTATCTCGCTTCTCAAGGCCATTAAGGGACACCATACAAATTTCAACTTGGAGCATAAAAACTAAACTGAGCAATAAAATTGAGTTATGTTACCTCTTGCATGTGTGTTTTGGCAAGGGCGAGATGACAATGATTCCCATGAATTCACTTGAAACAATTTTAAATATCTTGGCTTATTGTGCATAAAATTGCACTACATGTCACTTAACAAAACCATAGTTTAGAAAACCATCAAAATATACAATGTTCGATCCATGAAACGACCAAACAAGGGTTTCTATAGTGGTAATCAGATTTCATGAATCCAACAACATTTACTTTTTTTCCATCAAATCCTCAATTTTCAATTTATAGAGAGTTTCATCTTGCTTACCAATGTTATTTAGGGACACTGGGCAAATTTCAACCAGAAGCATAAAAACAAAACTGAGCAATGGAATTTAGTTTTGTTGCCTCCAGCAAGTGCTTTTGGGTAAGAGTGAAATGAATGCGATTCCCACACACTTGTTGGGTGCATTTTTCAAAATCTAAGTCTTTCTTATAGAAATTGCACTTCACGTCACTTATCGAAACACTATTTTAGAAAACCAACAAAATAAACAACTTTTGGTCCATGAAGCCACCAACCAGGGGTGTCCCTAGTGGTACTTGGATGTCATGAATCAAACAGAACTGACAGTTTGTCCATCAGATCCATGATTTTTGAGTTATAGTGATTTTCATCTTGCTTCCCAAGGCCATTAAGGGACACCAAACAAATTTCAATTGAGGGCATAAAAAACAAACTGAGTAACCGAATTTATTTGTGTTACCTCTTGCAAGTATGTTTGGGAAAGGGAAATATGACTGCAATTCCCATGCATTTTCTTGGCACTTTTTAATAAATATTAACCTATCATGTTGAAATTGCATTGCACATCATTGAGAAAAACCCTAGTTATGGCGAGTTTCATCTCGCTTCTCAAGGTCATTTAGGGACACCAAACAAATATCAACTAGGGGCATAAAAACCAAACCGAGCAATGCAATTGATTTTTTTGCCTCCTACAAGTGTGTTTGGGCAAGGGAGAGATGACTGTAATTTCCATCCACTCGCTCGACATATTTTTTAAAATATTTCCCTATTGTGCTAACACAACATAATTTAAACCCAAAATCCGATGCCTTGCATGTCTGAATTTCGACACTTCTCTATCGCATCTTCAACACATACACTTTTTTTTGCCAACGATGGCATAATGTTGGATATTTGACATGCTACCAAAGTGGGTCTAAGATCCAACACACCATGGTGTTGCCTATTCGACAGTTTTCTCTTTCAAAGTGTCAATCAAAACTTGCACAAACCGTCGAAAATCCAGTGCCCTCTAACACTTGAAGGGTCGGCCTTTCGACGGGCAGAAGTGTCGGAGGCATGATGACTCTGTCGGTGTTTTTATCTAGAAAGTGTTGGATTTTCGACTCCTACCGACACATGAAGCTTCGATCGTCCGACAGGATGAAGTGTCGGAGTCATGACATCACCGTCAAAAGGTTAATACAAAGCATCGGTTGATCGTCGCCTTCATTTGTCGGATGTTTCATAGAAGTGTTGGAACACCATCGAAAAAGCAATGCATGTTGGTAGATTTAACAAAAAAAAATTGAAAGATTTCACTTAGAAAAGTTGATCACAAAAATAAATTGTATGTTTTTTCAAAGTTTTTGCTTTAAAATCCTACTCTAGCTTTGTTAATGCATTCTAATGAGGTTAGTAAGTTATGGCATGATATGTTTGGGCATATTAACTTACATTAATTGCATCAATTAATCAAACAAGATGGGATAGTGTGGTTTCCACCTATATCCTTCTTAGATGGATTTTGTCCAATATATACTCTTGGTAGGCACCTTGAAGAGAGATTTGAGAAAGGAAAGGCTAAGAGAGCCACATCACTTCTTGATTTTGTGCCCGGTGACATTACTAGTCCCTTTCCTCACCTATCTATGAATAAATAAATATATGTACTAAGTTCTAACCTTCATTGATTACATCTCTATATACATAGGGGTCTACTTCTTTAAACACAAAGCTGATGTGTTTGCTTTTCTTTGAGATTTTAAAGCTCTTCCAGAGAAACAATCTGGTAAGGGGATCAATATCCTTCACACAGATAATGGTGGAGATTATTCCAATAAATATGTAAATAATCTATATCCTTTTCATTTATAGTTCTTTACCTGACAACTCTTATGACATATCAATATGGTATGCTTCTATATATCCTTTTCATTCTAGAGCACACACTCTGCCGATGATCATTGAATTTTATGCATCAAAATAATCTAATTAGTGCTTTAGATATGATAGATTTTCACTCAACATGTCCAAATGAGTGATGATATAGAATCATTTTGTCAAACATATAAATAAAATGCATGCTCAAGTCCAAGTCAACTGAAGGACTAAAATGTAAAATATAAGTAGTTTGTGGATGCCCAATGGAGATATAAATCACTTGAGAAGAACTCAGGACAATATAAAGGATAGAAAAATAATTTAGTGGTCAATTAAAAATAAGGGCCAAAGAGAAGTTCTGTTATTTACAAAGAACTTCATAAATGCAACAAGTGCAGAAAAAGTGACTGATATGCTATATCATATCGTGCAGTAACACCTTTGAACATTAACAGTCCTTCCACCGAAACAACACATATGCCTAGTTTGCTATCTAAGGTAGATCAACCTGTTGCAATTGTTAGCGGATCCTACACACTAGGGTGGTGGATCCAATAACACAGTTAAAATCAAGTTATATGCAACATAATTTCACTCTATGATTGTTCAATATAAGAGACAGGTGATTGTATTTGATCCTTTAAATAGTTGTTGGGATTCTAGTAAATGTATTCTTGCTTGTCCTTTTACGACTGGTTGAGAATCTATAAATGTTTGTGAAGTTCCTCTTGCAATTGCAATACTGAATCATGTGGAAGCACCATTATCTGCAAATCAATAGATCTAGCAAAATATTTCATGCGAAGAAGATGCTCTGATATAGGCTTGCCTATGGATTCACAGGGGAAACTTATCAAATATATTACTATTTCTTCTTTGGATTTATGGTAAAATGATGGGTGGATTCTAGGGTTTCATGCACATGCAAGATTGATGCTAGAATTGTTGGAAGAACACAAGCACAAGGAGGATCGAGGGTTTTCTTGGTTGCTCCATTGGTAAATTTTGGTGAAATTATGCTTCTATGGATTGAATGGTAGTTGTAATGCTGTATTTTCTCTGAATTAGGGCTTTTAACCAGATTTTGTCAACTTTTACATGTTATAAAACATACTCTTGAAGGATTTTTCTCTTGTTTGTCGTTAGATCTCTGAATTTTTCCCTAATTAGGATCCTCCAAAAAACCCTAGAGGTTGTTCTTGGAAGTCTTAGTTGGTGAGCCTTAGGGAAATATTCCAAGAGGGAGGCTGATCACCATCCCTCATGGCCTTGGGTTTGAAGTAAATTTCATAAAAACCCTAAGATTTGTCATTTTGATCAAAATTTAGTATTTCATGTGTAAATAGATGCATTTGTGTGATTAGTGTAGTGTTAGATTAGATCTGCATTTTTATAAACTAGAAAACCTTAGAAATTTATAAAATTCAATCATCCAAAAATAACAACAATTTTCAAATTCTAAGCCACCCTCAAATTTTGGCCTACCTATTTAGCCATAGATCCTCCAGTGTGTCACCTATATTCTTGTCTACATCCATGAACTTGAGAAGCAACCTAAAAAAATCAGTCAAAAATTAGAGTTAGGGTTTCATATTTGACATGTTTCAGGGGTTGGGATAATTTCTCCTTGATAAAAGGTTACTTTCTGCCTTACACCAACGCCATTTAATTGTTTAGTAGCGAAATTTAGGGATTCTTTCCTTACTGATCAGTGTTACTATCGTTTCTATCCCTTAAACCTATCAAACAGACCTGCAAAATCAACCAAGTTATGGTCATATTTGATTTATGGGGAAATCTCAACAATATCATTGAAATCTACCTTCCAAAAGCATTATTTTCAGGCTAAATAGTACTTTTATAAACCCTTAAAAGGATGGTTAACTCAGCTAGTAATTCATGTTGATATACAATAGTATTTACAGTTAATCTAAATGATGGTAATAATGCCTATGTGATGATACATGATGGTTGTTAATACTTACACTTGCTAGTTGATAAAATTGTCTACTACTATTGATTTCAAAGAAAAGCAGTTTAAATGATAATACTCTTTTGGTTCTGATTCTGAAATAAATTTTTCTGCCCTATATCCTTGGTGTGGCTATGAAACACTTATGCTTTACAACAATATCATATCGTGCACAGACCTAGAAAACACCACTAACTTATATAAGAAATTTACAAAAGATCAAAGGTATGCATGCTTTACTGATGGACCAGCTAGCAAAGAAGTTCCAAAATCTGCAATAGAAACACAACCTCCAGCATAGAAACCTGCAACAAAATGTTCATAAAATGCCATCAATAGTTTCATAAGATTCCTTAAGAAGCAATCATGTGCACAATTGAATAAGATGGACTATATGCTGACCTGTTGATTGATCATCAATGAGGAAGTCTCCCATGCCAAACTGAAGGAAATAGTAAAATTGATTTATTAGAGTATATTAATCCTATGACATACCTACTAGTAACTATATTGACTCATACAAAGAACATCGTATGCATGTGTTTATCCTTAAATACAGTCAATCTTAAACCTGGAAAACTAACATGATTCTATTACATACCTTCTAGTAACAGTTTTGAGTAACAGGAGCATATTGATGTTTATCCTTGAAGTGATTAGGATCAACACCACCAAAAGTCATGGCTGCAAATGGGCTTTCTTCAATAAAAACATATTTTCCTTGGGAAAGAACCTCGAAACTATTTCCAACAAATGTGAAAATGTTACCTTTAGCGAAAAGATGTCATACCAAATCTAGTGATCTATCATTGTAACTCAGTGAAAATGACTGATACTCTTTTTCAGGCTGTGGATACCTCTGGAAGATTGCCTAAAAACAACAAAAATAAACAGTTTTTATAACTTAAGCATTCAAACAATGCCTTCCAGAAATAAAGTAGCAAATAGATCTTTATTTTTTCAAGCAGATCTCAATACTTTGTTACCATATTATCAATGCAGTCATTCTTCTTTTGTATTCCAGAGTTTATATGTTTTCTCTAAGTGACCACTTTAAACTTGGTGATAAATTGGAAGCAATACATAAAGATATAAATGCCTAATAAAATATTTGCACAAAGAAGACTTTGTAACAAATTAGCAATTATGAGTAATAAAGTGCACAGTGATGTTGGGGTGAAAAGTTACAATGGAAACTGAAAATACGAATGTGTACCATGCCCAACTCACAACCTACAGGGATAAGCACAAATATAAACATAGGTTTTCCACTGCACAATCAAACATGAAAGTTGAACAAGATATGATATTAAGAAACAAATTACGAAACTACTGAAGAAAGATAAACTGGGGCAGATAACAATATAATCATGCAGAATAATAGGGAAACAATGCTTCAGATACCATTTTCCTCACAAGTATATCTATCTTCTTCTGTCTTTTGGCCTTTCATATTCCCATAAAACTCAAATGCCTATCATATTTCTTGTAATGAAATGCCTACATTTAATTTTTTTGTCCTAGCTATATGGTATTGGTAAAGTATTACCAAGGCACCAGTTATCATGATAAATCAAAATATTTGAGGTAATTATTTAGTTCAGATAGAACAAAGTTTGCCTCAATGTATGGTAGTGTTCATCATCAACTAAATGTATGTGTGTGCAGTGCTAGTTGAACCAGTGCTAGTCACACGAGAAGATCCAAGAAATGCTTCCACATCTCTATCTAGCCCTGCATCCACCCCTTCTTCTGCAGCATCTATTGTGGGTGGGGCAACATTGGCTGCACCCTCTGCTGCCCTCAAGGGTGTCGTAGAGCATGTTGCCGATTGTTCAGTGGACAATATGGGAGCAGTATGTGGTGCACATGGAGTGGTTTGGTCACTGGGACCAACATTGCCTTAACCACCACTGATAATCTCCATAGCGCATTATAAATTCAAATTATTGTATTATAAGTTCAATAGCATATAAAATCAAATATTATAAAGTTTTTATAAATGAATTTTCATTTTTAATCGATAACTTACATCCACTTGTTTACGTTGCTATAACAACAATTGAATCCTTTGTTCGATCCCTTCTGTTAGTGGAACTTCCAATGTCAGACGAATCAGTTCCTCATTTTGTTTTTCTCTTTTCCTTTGTAGCACCCTCAATAGGTCTGTAGACTCTCTAATTTCACTATCTCTCATCAAACGAGAGACCTCACTCCGTAAAGAGTTTTGAGACACTGTTTCATAAACGAAATCCCCTGTCTTCAATTGAAATATATAAAAAATTGATTAGTCTTTGAATAAATAGTGTGCACAAATAAATATATTAGGGATTACATCTAGGATTACCTGACGCCTAGACGAGGGTGTAGTCTGATCAACAGATGGGGATTTACCTCAATCAGCCACCTGCAAAAAAAGTAGAGAACATTATCACAATGAACGCAATATGTAAAAGCTAACAAATACAGAACAAAAATAAACACTATGCTACATGTTTTATATGTGTACATTTTTGAAGTATTTAGAATGTGGAATTACATTTAGGTTTACTAGTTTCCTCGAGGCTCCAATCGTCTGATCAATAGCTGGGGACTTTCCCTGGTCAATCTACAAAAAAGGTATACAACATTACCATCATGAACGCAACCATAAAAATGAAAGAATACATAACAAAATAAACATAATGCATCACAATATACATGTTTACAATTTTAAAGTATTTGAAATGGAGAATTACATTCATGTTTGGCTATTGCCCTAATGCTGTAGTTGGCTGATCAATAGCCCGTTGGCTTCCCTGATCAACACTCTGCATGGAAAATAGATAATATTATATAAACGAACCTAATATACTAATGAAAATACATAACAATGTATTTGTATGTCCATCCTAAATTTAATATTTCATTGGCAATATCGATGTATACATGCTGCCTTGACTCGGGTCGACAAACATCTATGAAGATGGAGGTGCCCCTGAGAGAACCCTGCATCAAAAACATACTAAAAGTTACATAAGGAAACATTTAAAGTAGATAATTTCAATTATATGCTAATGAAAAGTCCTATAGATGTTAAAATAATTAATAAAAGGGTGGTTAAATTGTTTGTTGTACCACAACCATACTAACATTGTTTGTATCTACATGATTCAAATTGTAATCAATAAGCAGTTCTTCGCCAACAGCTATTGATTTAATTGCACATACAAAGACATGGTTTCCTTCACGCGACTTGAATATGCAGTTGGGTTGGTTTAGTGTAGACCCTGGTTGTGTACTGTTTATAAACCCCACAATATTACTGGTTTTTTTGGCCTTCCATCCATGTACATCGTTGCTCCTTTATTTTGAGCTTTGGCTTTCAGTTGTATTTAATCTGCTGATAACCCATATCTACGCATACTTTGTGTATATTGGACTAGGCGCATCCAATCACTGTATTTGTAACAGGGTCCAACATACTCCATTAATTTAGTATATCTACCATATCCAACCTTTATGTTGTCCATGCAAAACAACCCCAATCCATGCGATGACGACGGTGCAATTCTATATATCCTCTCATTCACACAAAAATCAGTGTTTACTTTAGGAAGATCGCTAGGCACCCATTGTTTTACTAGGTGTTGGTACCTTAAGGGCATGTCGATGTCTCCCATTGTCTCATCATCATAGGAACATGACCCCCCTCCTTGGAGAAAAAAAATTCATGCGTTTCTCGAATTTTCTTCTGATATTTTGACATCTAGTTGATCTAGTCCGTGTAGATGTAATGTCCCCGGTTTTGACCCCGTTTGCATGATGTATATATTGTAATTAATCGTGGTGAGGATCTCAAGGAAAAAGCCCCACCATCAATTTTTTTGTGTGTGTGTTTCGGCAATGGGGATAGTTGCCGATGGTTTATCATGCCATTTGGCACATTATAATTTGGCATCATGTAAATATGCACATCAATTAAAACTAAAACCACAACCAGCTACGGCAATGCAACGTTGAATGAAAATGGCATGGTTCCAAAGGATAAGGGGTGGGGGATTTCAAACCTTGGTTTATGGGGGAAAAACCCATGTGTTGCCACCTTTCTTGTTTCACCAACCTCTTCAACGACTTGGTTTTGTTGTTGGGGGCAGTTATGGCTAGTGGTTGAGGCAGTTATTGATTTTGGGAGTGGGGTGGTAGGACTTTCAGTCCCTTGCCCACACGCCCACTCCACCCACGACTGCATTCTCTCCATGACTGTCTGTTCTTCCTCAGGCACTCCCCACTCTTCCACGATTCTTCTCTCCCATGTTTTGCAACCTTCACGGTGGTAGTCTGTTCATTCTCTCCATGGGATCCTCACATAGGGAGACGTTCTGTCTATTCCCTTGCGCACTAGTCTACGGTTCTTCTTTGGTTTGGGCATGCAGCGAGCAGGTGAACGGCCCCAAGGGCACGATTTCCACTATTTTCCTCACGCACCGGCGGAGAGTGTGTAGTTTCTTCCTCAGTGGGGGACTATGTAAATCTTCTCTGTTTTCTTAATCATCCAGGATGGACTGCTATTTGCCTTATGTGGTGATTGTGGTTGCTGCTACGTTTGGACTGTCGGGATTTGCTTGGAAATTGTTTTCCCTGTTAGGCTGTAATTGCCGAGTAGTTACATGCGTGTAATTGTTGGTCTTTGGACTGTGCTGGGAGTTTGACTTCTTCCCTGTTTTGGGACTGTCCATAGTTTCCATCATTCATTATGAGTTTGGGATGCTGATATACCCTGGTTTGGGTGTTGTTGCTGAGTTGTTTTGGCCACGTTAGGGCCAAGAACAACTATGTGTTGTCTGGTGGACTTGAGCTGTGCTCATCTTTTGTTTGGGATTATCCCTGGTTGTCTTTTCCTTCTTCACAGGGCTGTGAAGGGATTGTTTGGCTGCGTGTAAGCAATGGTTGGTCTTCGGACTATGCTGGCTTGGACGGTTGTTGATGGCCTAATAAACCCAGCGGTGTTGGTTTGGCTGATTGTGTCCCTCGGCTGTGTGTAAGCCTGCGTTGACCCTTATCCTTGGAGGAATCATGCCCAGCTCGGGGGTGGCAGCGTTGCTGAGAGATTGATGAGCACGATGGCCTATGGTTGGGTGGAACGTTGCAGTGATGTAGCTGGTTATGGGGTGAGCTCTTCATTAAAAGATAAGTGCTGCTGGTTACCTCATCTCTGCAATTTATATACTGTTTCGTGAGAAATGATGAACATGATTAATGCTAGAATGTATGTTTGCTTCTGCTGAATGATTGAGGAATTATGCATTGAGTAACCGTGCATGTAAAATGCTGGATTGTGCATCCTATTATGCATCATGTTAATCTTTTAATTTCAGCATTGATCTCTTTTGTTTATATTCATGGGGATGTTTTCCCGTATGCTTGGTGTTGGTCGCGTCCTCTTCGTCGGTCTGAGGGATGGGGACGTGACAGTAGACCTACTGGATGTCTCAATTTCCTCTATCCTTCCCAAACCCCCTTCGCTCGAGGAAGATAGGTCTGAAAAATACCTGTTTGGTTCTATCTACACCATGGCTAAACAAAAATTTGTCATAAGCATAGTGAAATACCAGCAAAAAAACTTGGAAAGACTTATAAGCAAAAAAACTTGGAAAGACTTGTAAGCAAAAAACTTGTTAAAGAAAAAGCTTGTCAAGAATGAGTTTGGTTAATACGTGTGGGCATTTGGGAGCCCTAAAAATTCTAATGTATGCCCCTCTTTTAGTTACATACAAGTCTCCATTCTTACTTATTTCTTACATTGCCTTTTCCTAACATGAATTGGGTAGGATTCATAAGCTTCATATGTATGCTTGTGGCCATTGTACTTTGGCCTTTCAACGTTGTCAAGCTTGAGACGATATGTTATGCATATGCATCAAATATAACGCTGCAATTTATGCCAATATATGTCAGTACAAAACCTGGAGGTTCTCCTTTAATGGACTATCTCCTTCATAGAACATATCTTTGCATTCATCTACATTTACTTCAGATAGAAGTGATACGAAGTTGGTATGTTGGTCACTTCCATCAAAAAGCATCTTTGACATGAGTTCCTTTTTCAAGGAATCTTGATTTATCTCCTCTTAAAAAATTCTAGCTGGTCACTTTTCCACTCTACATTGGCTCGATTATTCATTTTCCTGGCCACTCCTATCTCCTTACCCTACACTCATTGTTGTTGTAACCCTTACTTTTGATGGTTGTAAGTGGTTTTTAGTTTTCCCATGAATGATGTTGTGATGTTGTAGATGATTATCCATTTTACCTAATATGTTTTATGATCATTTCCATGTTTTCTAGGGTGCACATACTTGTTGTTTATGGCTTCTTTTGCTTGAAAGTTGAAATGGCCTAAAAGTGCACAGATCTAATCTAGGACCCTTTAAGAGTCATAATAACAACTATTGTTATAGGATTTTTTTCTCCAAATGAAACACCAAAACCGTAATTATTGGTTAATATTTGTGTAGGGATGTTTTTTTGATCTCTCCCATAATTTATGATACTAATGGGATTGTGACTATCAATTCAATGCCTTATTTGCATAGTGGCATTCCTACAACAGTACACTGGAAATTCTAAAAAATTCTAATGTATGCCTTAAGAATTCTTATGCATGCCCCTCTTTTAGTTACATATAATTCTCCATTCTCACTTATTGCTTGCATTTCCTTTTCCTAACATTGCCTTTTCCTTTTACTAGCCTAACCCCTTTTCAACAATAATAGTTGCAAATTTAATCAAGTGTGTTTCTACCAAGGTGGCCGAGTCAACCGAGTTGACCCCCAACTGAGTTGACTCGACCTTTGAAATGATTGGAGTGACAAGTTTGGTACCAAACCAAGCAAATCAGGGTATGACTGAATGGATCAGTGACAAAATGGTTAATTCATCCCAATCCGTACTAAATTGACTAAGTGAATGTGGGAATGCACAGGTCACACACATGACACTTAAATTAAAAAAAAAATTAACCTAGAAATATAAACATCGAGACTCTAAACCTACTTCATTGTCAAGTCAATTAGCTTTGTAGGATTCCTATACATCATAACACCATTTGGAGTAAAACACAACTTGCTTTGTAGGCCCTAGATGCCACCCATGTGCACAATAGTCAATCTATAAAGCAGCCCCCAAATACAAAAACTTTCTTCACAAAATAGGGCATGAACCATATGAACAACCTTCCAAGTGGACCAACTCAATGAGTAACCTCCAAGCATGTAATATCTCTCATGAAATGGCATATAAAAGAGTGTAAGCATGCTTCAAATGAGTAATTTCTCCTTTGGTAGGGCTGAACACTACCCTTATGCATGTGTCTCCAAGGGTGAATGTTCCTCAAATAATGAGAGAAGGCCTTTCTCTAACAATAAACTAGTACACCAAGGTGAATTGACCCTATTTAGGGCTTCCAGAACAAACTTGGTATTTTAAATTTCACACTAGGAGCAATGTTGGGTAGTCCTATGGGCATAAAAAAATCTAGAATTGAGTATGAGCATCAAAGGGACAAATCAGAGCACTTTGGGAGCATTTTGAAGGCCACAACAAATAGTAAAGCATCTCAAATCAACTATAATTAGGCCAACTTTCAGATCTAGGCACATTGCAACAATAAAAGATGATGATCAATGGCAATAGGAGGCATTCTTTTCAATTTTGGATGTGAAAATGAGAAATCTGTGGGTGAAAGCAACCCTAAAATCTCATTCATATGCCTTATAGCAGCATCCACATGAATTCTGGGCACAAACAAACCTGTTTGGCAGTTAAAAAGGGTATGAAGCAACCCTATTTCACCATCTTGGGAACCCTTGTCACTTGTGCACTTATCCATCACCAAACTGGCGCACCTCTAAATCTGGGCCAAATTGGAGGGTTAAAAGGCAATTCTGGACATGAATAGCCCTATGAAAAGTGACGAACAATGGAAAAACATGCTTTGAGAAATGTTTGGTTAAATTTGAGGGTTGAAATGACATTAACAAATAATTTTGGGCATAGATATGGACATGAAGAGTAGGCCTAGGCACTCCAACTGCCTCAAACCTTCATTCTGGGAATAAATAGAGGCTGTTCCAACCTCATAAACAACAATTTATCGCAGTATCTTGAATTATGGGTTCTTTTTATCCACAAAAGGGGGGTAAACAAACCTAAATAAAACTAATACCTTTTAATTTCAGACCCTATAAACCAAGTTGTATTGTGCTTTAGGTGATTCTCGGTAGTCTCTTGAAGGAGATCAATAGAAAATAACAGCCTTTGGTGGCTTTCCTTGCAACCGTAGGTCACAAAACAACCCTAAAAATCTCTGGACCTGTGCACAAGAGAAGTAACAACCATACTTGGCCCTAAAATACCAAGTTTGTTCTACATTAAGGTCCCCTGTTAATGCAATGATTCTTCCCAATGTTTGACAGTTGCACTGTGATTGCCATTACATGATCGCCATCTATAAACCACTATTGTGGTTTCATCATTGCTCCCATTCAAGAACAAAAAAGTAGACATGAATCCTCTCCCTACATTAAGTCCACGTGCACATAATGACTAGCTTTGGTAATTCCTAACTTTTTAGTATTCCTTTTGACAACAAAAGTGAAACATGAAACAATATCCTTACTTTCAGCATCTTGTAGAGCTGATGGCTTTAATCGAACTGTATAAGTACTTTGTTCCCAAAGTAAATATTTTGAGACCTACAAACGAAGGGGAGCGAGATGAATGGTTGAAGGACTCCAATGGAGGATGAATTGATGCCCTGTTCTGCCTACCCAAAGGTCCTTTTATAATGAAGATTATCCCTAACTTATCATTGATTTGTAGTCGTCTATTGTTCACCCATACTGCTCTATGAAACAAAGTTTTATGCTGATGTAGTATGTATATTCATGATGATGCTTGTTTTCACATATTAATTTTCAACCCTAAGGAAATGCTAACTTGTTTTCCCATACTAATTTTCAACCCTAAGACAACTCTAAGGAAATCCCATAGTAGAAAGAACCAAAAAAGACTATACCCCACAAATTAAAAGGCTCTTAAATTAACCATATCATTCCTTCCTCAATGATTTGATAAAAATAAGGGGATGGAAAAAGGGCAAGGAAACATCAAATATCACTCACACCATGGAATAATTCTAAAGCTAACCAACTGTCTAAACCACAAAGGTCATCTTATCCTGTTAATTGTAAGAGGGGCAAAAAAAAATCAGACACAGTGAAAATTGGCATAAAATGATCAAATAAAAAATGGAGGACATCAAAATACCTAGTACTTGCTTCAAGACCCAAACATCATTCAATTGAAATGTCCGCTCTTTGTTAGAATAATCAAACCCATAGTATTACCCACTTCGACATTAATTCATTTATTTTTGTCTTATTTGCCTAGTCCATGAGTCCCACCATGTGCAAGTTGCTAATTGCCTATCCATAGAGGTCAAACTTGCCATTATTGACTCATGTAGTGCTTGGGAAAGCCTTAGGAATCAAATCTGCTTTATTCCTGGCCTCCTAGGTGCCTATCTGCTTTATACCCTACTTTTTCAGTGTTTTAAGGCACATAGGAAAGCAAGACTAGGTGAGGTGAACCTGTTTTATTCCCCTTTCATCCTCCACTCTTTCATCCATGCAAAAGCATGTATGAGCTTCCATTTCACCACTCATTAGCTTGCCTATGCGCCCTTGCTAATTCATGGGATCCATGATAGATTTGGGATCAACTTTTTACACCTATGGGGGATTTGCCTATTTTGGGTAAGCCTGCTTTATGCTAGTTTTGGATGCTTCCTTATGCATTCTATATCTTGATGTATTCTATATATTCAGCAGCCTATGTTATTACAGGGTTGGCTATTGTACACTTAGTTAATATAATTTTGTGTTACAGCTCCATATTCAGTCTCCATTGTTGATAATTTTGCATGATCAATTGTTAATTGTTGTGGGTGAAATTAATCTACTGCAGGCCTGAATTTATACATGGTATCAGAGCCATTGTAGGTTTTTAATCTCCTTCAAAAATTGTTTTGCAGGTTCGACATCAAGACTAGGAGCCTTCTACTGACAGCCGGGACAGATTTTCTAAATCTATGGATTCACAGAAAACTATCTTGACTCCCTTCAACTATTTTGAATGGAAAGCAGAGATGGAGATCTTGTTGAGAGAGAAAGGCCTCTACAGGGTGACTATGGCTATAGAAGCAGAGCCCAATGCTACTGCAGAGAAGATAAAATGGCACAATCGGAGAGATGAGGTCTATGGCCTCCTATGTCTCAGTATTTCCCAAGACCTCCTTTTCCATCTCGATGGATTGACTTCACCGGATCAAGTATGGGAGAAGCTATGTGATATTTTTGGAAAGACAGATGAGATGAGGAGACATCAGATCGAGAATGAGCTGATTTCTCTAAGTCCCAGTAGCTTTGAATCCCTATAGCTATATTTCTCCAAGTTCAAAGCACTAGTTTTGCAGCTGAAGCAGTTTGGTATCGAAAAGAAAGATGATCAGCTCGTATTGGCCATCCTCTTAAATCTAGGACCTGACTACTCAGTCTTTGTTTCGACCTTCTATGCCACAAAACTCACAGCTCGAACCTGGAAGATGCCTAGCCTTGCATATTTCATGGAATCTCTCACACAAGAACAAGACAAGCTAGTGATGATGGGCACCATCAAACCTTCCAAAGACCAAGCTCTGGTTGCTGGTGATTCGAGGGTGGAGTCAAAAATAAAAAAGAAAGCTAAAAAGCCACCTGAGCAAAAGAGAGACAAGAAGTAGTCTCCGGAGGATCAACAAGGTCCCAAGAAAAATACCTAGAAGAAGAAAAACAAAGGTGATATGAACAAGTGCTCATACTGTTCGAAGGGAAATCACACTGAAAGCTCTTGTATGAAAAAGCAGATAGATATGTTAACTCAACTGTTGGAGAAGAATGGCATCTCCCTTCCAGAAAGCTCAAAGAAGAGAGAAGGAGGATCAAGTTCTAATGACAGAGAGAGAGTTCATGCTCTAGTTGCTGGCACATCAAGCTCACCCAGTTTTATCATAGATTCTGGAGCTTCAAGACACATGGTTTCGACTAAGGAGGCCTTCTCCTCACTGGACAAGTCGAAAGGACCATCTATTGTACTGGGAGATGACTCTCTCACTGAAAGTTTAGGCAAAGTAAGAATAGATCTTGATCATGGTCAGTTCAACAATGTGCTGTATGTCCCTGGTCTCCCCTCCAACCTTCTATCAGTGTACCAGATGACCCACACTGGGTCTCCTAAGAAATTCATATTCTCCCCCGATGAAGTTGAGATCATAGAAATCTCAAGTGGTAGAGTCATTGCAAAAGGAGTTGCAAATCATGCTCAGAAGGTATACATGTTCTCACACTTCCTGCCTTACTCAAACCCCTCTGCTCTTCTTATCCATGCTAATGAAGCTACCAAGCTATGGCATGAAATATTTGGCCATCTAAATTACAAGTATCTGTCTGATCTTAGTGAGAAAGAAATGGTCATAGGGTTTCCCAAGATAAAATTTTCCAAAGGAGTCTGCCAAGGTTGTATTCTAGGAAAACACCCAGAGCAAAAATTTGAGAAAGCCAGTCATGAGAGAACCTCTGCACCCCTCGAGCTGATTCACAGTGATGTTGCTGGCCCATTCCCTCATATGTCCATGATTCAACCCAAATATGCACTGACCTTTATTGATGATTTTTCCAAGTATTGTTGGGTTCACTTCATGAAACACAAGTCAGAAGTTTTTGGCCTATTCAAAGTCTTTAAGGCTTTGGTTGAAAACCAGTGTGGAAGGAAACTCAAAGCACTCAGATCTGACAACGGTGGTGAGTATGTCAAGAATGAGTTTATTAACTATTGTACAGATGCAGGTATTTAGATGCAGCATTCTATCCCCTACACACCATAGCAGAATGGTGTTGCAGAAAGGAAGAACAGATCACTGAAGCAGATGGAAACATGCATGATGGAGGCCAAAACTTTGCCACCAAAGTATTGGGCCGAAGCTATCAACTGTGCAGCCTATATTCAGAATAGGGTGCCTCACAAACAGCTTGATGGCATGACTCCCTTCGAAGCATGGAGTGGGCACAAGCCAGATGTGACCCATTTCAGAATTTTTGGCTCAAAGGCATGGGCCAGGATTCCAACAGAGAAGAGGAAGGCTTTGCAGCCCCAAATCCAAGAGTGTCTTTTTGTGGGATACTCTGAAGATTCAAAAGGGTACAAGTTGATAAACTTGAGCACAAATAATGCCTTTATTGAAAGGTGTGTTCAGTTTGAAGAAGAACCCCTTGCAGCAGTGGAAGTTGGTGAAGCCTCTTCACCACCTGAACCTCAAGAAGTAAGTAAAGAGTTTGTTGAACATGCTGATTCTGATTTTTCTGATGGAGATGAGTTTATTGCAGACCCAAACATCCCCACAAGGCATAAATGGGCAGCCAAGACACTACATGCAGCAGGTGAACTAGTTGGGGATCCCAATGATCCAAGAAGGACAAGATCACAATTTGAGAGTGGTATGTGCATGAAGGACCCTATGTTTGCTGAAAAATGCTATTTGATGGTGGAGTCTGATCCTCAAACATATGAAGAAGTAGCAGGAGATCCAAGATGGAAAGCTGCCATGGAAGATGAGTTCAACTCGCTACAGAAAAGCAACACATGGGAGCTAGTGGATCTTCCTCCAGGAAGAAAGTTAGTCCAGTGTAAGTGGGTCTATAAGACCAAATTTGCTGCTGATGGTTCACCACTGAAGTACAAGGCTATATTGGTAGCTAAAGGCTACTCACAGGTTCATGGCATCGATTACAATGAGACCTTTGCCCCAGTGGCAAAGATGGATTCCATCAGGCTAGCCTTAGCCATTGCAGCCTCAAGGCAATGGGAGGTACATCATATGGATGTAAAGTGTGCCTTCCTGAATGGAGACCTCACTGAGGAGATATATATGCAGCAGCCCCAAGGTTTTTCTACTAACCATTCTCTTGTGTGCAGATTGAGAAAGTCATTGTATTGGCTAAAGCAAGCCCCCAGGGCTTGGTATGCCAAGATAGATAGCTTCTTGCTATCTCTGAATTTTGTTCGGTGCAAATCTGATTCGAATGTCTATTTGAAGGTAGTTAATGGTTCATTAATGATCATTGTGTTATACGTTGATGACCTCCTCATTACAGGAAGCTCACAGGCTGAGATTGCTTCCCTAAAAGGAGCTATGAACGAAGCCTTCTCCATGACAGATTTGGGGCTCTTAAGTCAATTTATGGGGCTTGAGATTGCTCAAACCAAAGCTGGAATCAAGGTGCACCAGTCCAAATATGCATTGGATTTGCTGATCAAATTCAGAATGCAAGATTGCAAAGCAAGAAAAACTCCTTTCCTTTCAGGAGTGAAGCTGGAGGAAGATGATTCTCCACTGATGGTAAACAATACTTTGTATATAAAATTGATTGGATGTTTATTGTATCTGACACATACTCGACCTGATCTTTGTTATGGAGTAAGTGTTTCCTCTAGATACATGGATCAGCCTCATGAGATCCATTGGAAAGCAGGAAAGAGAATCCTAAGCTTTGTTCAGGGAACAAGGACACATGGGATTTTCTATAAAGCTAATTCTGACCTTAAGTTAATTGGTTTTACTGACAATGATTGGGCAGGTGATAGCACAGACAGGAAGTCCACTTCAGGTTATGTGTTCATGCTTGCAGAAGGGCCAATCAGCTGGTCAAGCAAGAAACAGAGTCCCATTGTACTCTCATCTACAGAAGCTGAGTACAGAGGAGTTGTCAATGCAGCAACTCAGTGTTTATGGTTGCAGGGTTTACTTGGAGATTGTGGTTTCGAACCTAAGTACTCAACTACCATCTACTGTGATAACTAGAGTACCATTTGAATATGTAAGGATCCAGTTTAGAAGCAGAGAACCAGACACATTTAGATTCACATGCACTACATCAGAGAGCTTGTGCATGATGGCACCATTCATCTACTCTTCTGCTCATCTTCAGAACAAGTAGCTGATATCTTCACAAAATAATTTTGTGAGAAGACCTTCAGCAATCTCAAATCACTGCTAGGGATTGCTGATCATGCTGTCAAAGCATGAGTGGAGACAAGATTCTACAATTTTGTTTTATAGTCCATGTTTAAGGGAGGATTTTCCCAAGTTGGTTTTGCCTCTTTCCTTGGTTGTATGGACTTGCAGTATGTAAAGGGTGACTAAGCCTTGTTGCTAGGCCCTATATTTTTGATTTTTTACTCATAAATTCAGGCTTAAGGGGGGGTGTTAGAATAATCAAACCCATAGTATTACCCACTTAGACATTAATTCATTTATTTTTGTCTTATTTGCCTAGTCCATGAGTCCCACCATGTGCAAGTTGCTAATTGCCTATCCATAGAGGTCAAACTTGCCATTATTGACTCATGTAGCGCTTGGCAAAGCCTTAGGAATCAAATCTGCTTTATTCCTGGCCTCCTAGGCGCCTATCTGCTTTTTCTTCTTTATACCCTACTTTTTCAGTGTTTTAAGGCACATAGGAAAGCAAGACTAGGTGAGGTGAACCTGTTTTATTCCCCTTTCATCCTCCACTCTTTCCTCCATGCAAAAGCATGTATGAGCTGCCATTTCACCACTCATTAGCTTGCCTATGCGCCCTTGCTAATTCGTGGGCTCCATGATAGATTTGGGATCAGCTTTTTACACCTATGGGGGATTTGCCTATTTTGGGTAAGCCTGCTTTATGCTAGTTTTGGATGCTTCCTTATGCATTCGATCTCTTGATTTATTCTATATATTCAGAAGCCTATGTTATTACAGGGTTGGCTATTGTACACTCAATTAATATAATTTTGTGTTACAGCTCCATATTCAGTCTCCATTGTTGATAATTTTGCATGATCAATTGTTAATTGTTGTGGGTGAAATTAATCTAATGCAGGCCTGAATTTCTACACTCTTCACCACCATGGATTAAATATATATATATATGCACTACATAGTAGCACTGAAGAGGTTAAAACATCCACTATACATGATCGCCAAGAACTAACATCAGTCTGTAATATTTGCTGATTCTAAAGCTAACCAACTGTCTAAACCACAAAGGTCATCTTATCATGTTAATTGTAAGAGGGACAAAAAAAAATTAG
Source organism: Pseudotsuga menziesii (assembly GCA_001517045.1). Taxonomy (NCBI): domain Eukaryota; kingdom Viridiplantae; phylum Streptophyta; class Pinopsida; order Pinales; family Pinaceae; genus Pseudotsuga; species Pseudotsuga menziesii. The sequence goes on from LPNX010147667.1 coordinate 90,920, forward strand.
ACACGGTGAAAATTGACATAAAGTGTTCAAATAAAAAATAGAGGACATCAAAATACCTAGTACTTGCTTCAACACCCAAAGCATAAGCCATAAGATTCATGATTTTCCATTAATGGAAAAGTATTACCTAACCCAATTTCCAGTCAACTAAGCACCTCATGGTCGAATCATGATATTGTAGCAGTGTGCATACATCCTTCACTTGAATGATGTTAGGATTGCCAAGAACTAACACCATTCAAGTGAAGGATGTATGCATACTGCTCCAGACATTATATCTCTACTCATTCAATTTCCTGCAAAGTGTTATGGCTTGCTTAGTGCTCCTCTCTGTCCATCATTTACGTTCAACATCACGGTGAAATCAACAATTCCAAGCAAATCTTCTAGTACATCGCCTTTATAGTAATGGAAAAATAATGATGTTGAGTTCTTGGAGATCCTGTAGAGTGGATGTTTTAACCTCTTCACTGCTCCTCTATAGTGCATAATCCAACACTTCAGAGGCATATTTCATAGTGGTAACCTACAACAATCATATATATATATATATATATATATATATATATATATAATCCATGGTGGTGAAGAGTGAACATTTCCAGATCTGCTACTTGGCACGTTCAGGAATGAAAAGAATGTTTTAAATACATTTATATCAGTCTGTAATATTTGCTGATTTATTCCTTTTAGCTTGTCTTGATGATGCTTGTTTTCCCATATTAATTTTCAAGCCTAAGGCAATGCTAACTTGTTTTCCCATACTAATTTTCAACCCTAAGGCAACCGTAAGGCAATTCCATAGTAGAAAGAACCAAAAAAGACTATTCGCACAAATCAAAAGGCTCTTAAATTAACTATATCATGCCTTCCTCAATGATTTGATGAAACCAAGGGATGGAAAAAGGGCAAGGAAACATCAAATATCACTCGCACTAGGGAATAATTCTAAAGCTAACCAACTGTCTAAACCAAAAAGGTCATCTTATCGTGTTAATTGTAAGAGGGGCAAAAAAAATCAGACTCGGTGAAAATTGGCATAAAATCATCAAATAAAAAATGGAGGACATAAAAAAACCTAGTACTTGCTTCAAGACCCAAACATCATTCAAGTGAAGGATGTATGCAGAATGCTATAGACATTATATCTCTACGCATTCAATTTACTACAAAGTGTTGTAGCTTGCTTAGTGCTCCTTAGGATGCCAATCTCCTTAGCTTGCTTGGATGTTTTAACCTCTTCAGTGCTACTCTGTAGTGCAT
>LPNX010147667.1:93382-121869 GCA_001517045.1 Pseudotsuga menziesii
AATTAATTATATCATCCATTCCTCAATGATTTGATGAAACCAAGGGATGGAAAAAGGGAAAGGAAACATAAAATATCACTCACACCAGGGAATAATTCTAAAGCTAACCAACTGTCTACACCATAAAGGTCATCTAAAGACATTATATCTCTACTCATTCGATTTACTACAAAGTGTTGTAGCTTGCTTAGTGCTCCTTAGGATGCTAATTTTCAACCTTAGGATGCCAATCTCCACTATTTTTGCACCCATAACCTCAAAAAAACTCTGTGAAAACAAAGAGTTTGGAATTTGTAGGTTACTATAAATGTGAAAAAATTGGAGTTACCAATAAGAACGATGGAATATCAATTGATATTAGTGATCAAGTAACTTTTTTTTTCCAGGGGAAAATATCAGTTCCTTGTTATTTCATTGAAATCAAAGGTAACTTAGTTACAACTTCAGCTATTGCTAAGCACATGGAATAGATACAGCTAGGCTCATCTTCAACAGACAAATGAAAATTGATTAGCTTCACAAGAATACTGGACAAACCTTCAAAGGTAACACCTATAATCTAGGAATCTTGACTACATCCACATCATTAACCTTCAACAAATAGAGAATTCAAGTATAATATTGAAGTAGCTAATCCAAAGAAACAATAAACAAGAGAGATTAGTAATATGAGGGGATCATCCACCTCAATCATCCAAAGGATGTCAATAGCAACATCACATAAAAGACTCAAGTGCTAAGGGCTAGAAAAGATGGAAAGTGCCCTGATCAGTACATTCACCACCAGTGAATTCAGTAAATTGAAAATGGATTGAGGTGAAGGTTAATGCTTCTTTTGATAAGCTGTCAACCTTAGTATTGTGTTCTCTAAATATGTGAACTGATTTTAGCTGGATGAAGGTTAACAGGATAGAGCTGAAGTTGTTCCCTGATAGTGATCAAGTAACTAGCAAGTACTGGATGCATACACTATCAAATATGTGCTATAAACCTTAATACATCCCTAAACTAAATCTATGGGTAAATTTTTATTATTATTATTTCCCATTGATAGTTATTTCCATTCATTTATCAAATTACGCATGGATTATGGTGTGTTTTATTTCGTGAAATCATATTGATAGAGTAGGGATTCTTTACTATTTATAGGCTATTGAAGCAATTCAAAGGTGAAACTATTTTTTATCGTCACTATTAATGACTCACTTATAGGCATTATCTAGGTTCTCCTTGTTAGGTACCACATGTACCTTCTCTTATCCCCTATATTTTGACAGTATGTTTGTAGGTTCGGTGCTTTAGTTATGCTAGATTGACAAGATAAAAGTTGCATGCAAAACAATGTCATGCCAAAAGACCCTATAATATAGTTGTTTTGGAGAATAAATAGGAAGAAGAGTGTCATTGAGAGAAGGTACATATCCCGATAATAATAATGTTGATAGTACGTTGAGATAGGTGAGGCATGCAAGCAATGCATGTAGTGGAAGATGTAGGTACAATTATCAAAATAGTTTATTTAGTCAAACTTATTACCTTTCTTTTTTGCGTTGACTTAGCCACTTTCAATTCACTAACTCTAAAATAGCTAATAAGTGTTGGCTAATAATGGGGATGATTCGTGGTATTATGTTTCATGGGGTTGCAACATCGCAAACTTGTGAGGCATAATACCACGAATCATCATCGTTGCTTGGCTGAACACTTGTTATCTTTTGTGAGATATAGTTCATGTGGACAGAGTTCTTGAACTCTGTCCTCATGCACAGTTTTTTTTGATGATGATATTAATAGGTATGTAGAAAAAAAATTAATATTTTGAAAAAATAGTTATTGTAAGTGGATTACTTCGTTCAATCACTTAATGAAAATATATTGTATAGTCCAAGCTCTCATGGTGTTTAGAGCTTGGGAATTACTGGGTTAGGTTCGAGTTGCTTTCTAATATAAGGTTTCTATAATAAAACACCTTAAAGAAGAAATCCATAACATTTGGTAGAATTCTGGCAAACCCCTGTTGTCGCTACAATTTGGAAAATACTGGGTTAGGTTTGAGTTTCTTTCTAAGATTGACAAAATAAAAGTTGCATGCAAAACAATGTCATGCCAAAAGGCCATATAATATAGTTGTTTTAGAGAATTAAGAGGAAGAAGACTGTCAGTGAGAGATGGTACACATACCAATAATAATAATGTTGATATTACGTCGAGATAGGTGAGGCATGCAAGCAATGCATGTAGCGGAAGATGTAGGTACAATTATCAAAATAGTTTATTTAGAAAAACTTATTACCTTTATTTTTTGCATTGACTTAGCCACTTTCAATTCACTAACTCTAAAATAGCTAATAAGTGTTGGCTAATAATGGGGATGACTCCTGGTATTATGTTTCATTAGGTTGCAACATCGCAAACTTGTGAGGCATAATACCATGAATCATCATCGTTTCTTGGCTGAACACTTGTTATCTTTTGTGAGATATAGTTCATGTGGACAGAGTTCTTGAACTCTATCCTCATGGAAAGTTTTTTTGATGATGATATTGTTATACCAAAATCCTGTCACCACCATGTGATGAGACCTTTGACTTACATATTTGCCCTTAATCCCAGCACTTGGAGTGAAAACCCATGTTGTTTTTCAATATTTCATGAAAATACTCAGCACCGCACTTTCCTTGTTATCCATGAGCATTACCTTGTCTTACATATTTTCCCTTAATCCCAGCACTTGGAGTGAAAACCCATGTTGTTTTTCAATATTTCATGAAAATACTCAGCACCGCACTTTCCTTGTTATCCATGAGCATTACCTTGTTCGCACCGCCTGTATCTTGTTTACCATAAGCGGTGCCACTGCTTATAGCCTTTGCTCTATAAGCATTTCTAACCTGAACCACTCTGTCATAAGAGGAGAAAAGTGGTACCTTGGGTAAAATGGGAAAAAGAGAAGTTTCTCGAGGCTTCTAGATCATGAGCCTCATGTCCTCCCTTATCCCTATCATTGTGGGTCAGTTGAGCTCGAGACCCCCCATCATAGGATCTTAGAGGCCACCTCATCCACAAATCTCTCAACCATTCCTATCCATTGAGCCTTATAAATACAATCTCATGTCCATGGTTGAGGGGGAGAACTATAGAGGTATAGTTATGCTGTTGGATTGACCAGGAATAATTTTAGGGGCGAATTTTAGCCCAGTGGGCTATTTTTCCATGTTTTTCTACCAAAAAATATTTGCCATTTTGCATTTTTTTAAGCCTTGTTTCGCCCAATTTTGATGGGGTAAAATTTGTTCACCGTAAAAATTGCCAAAATATTATATAAATGATATAAAATCCTTGGAAATTAAAATATTTTTTGGAAAATATCACCGACCATTTTATAGTTGGAGTTTTAATAATTGGTAATATTCACCAACATTTATACACTTTTAAATAAGTATGGTTCCTTGAAATCATCCCTGGGATTGACCAGTTGGCCCAAGCCATTTGAGAGCATAGAGAGCAAAGTTGGAACTTATGGGGATGAAGTGTTTGTTTCATGGATATGCATGTTGACACTAAGGCTTAATTGGTTGTAAACTTCTCCATTCATCTTAATGCAAAGCTGATTTCTGTCCCACATTACTGTTGTTTTTATTTCACATGTAAATGTTGTTGGATTCCTTAGTCACTGACATGGATAAATAGATTGTGTTCTGGTAGATTTGATGTGTTTGCGTGTTTGATCTGATTGTAGGTACACGAGTTCACTATCGAAGCAACATTCTAGGTGTCTACGAAATCCAAGGAGGGTCTTCATCCTTTGTCGTTCACTCATTTGTTCTGGATCTGAACCATTCAGACCAGAGGAATAGCTTCTGTCTGCAGAAGGTGAAATATTCCTGCTTACAAATCTGGTGACTTTGAAACTTCCAGATCTGTCTAGATCTGAATTATTTCGACCTTTTATGCTCCTTTTATGCTCAATCTATCAGTTTTTACCTTGATCTGATATTTTTCTAACTTGATATGTCGTTCTCCTTTGTGTTTTGGATCTATTCAGGGAACCACGCTTATGCAGTTGGCGAGAAACAGTGCCACTGCCTGAACCTAGTTAGCAATACGCGGTGCCACCGCCTAAGTCCGGTTGGTGAGAAGAGGTGTTGGTCTAGAAGCACTCTATCAAGACCCCTCCAACGTGGTGCCAAGTAGGCCCTATTCTAGACTTTGTATTTTGATTTTTTGTGTGTTTTTGGCTTACTTTCTGATGAAAGAGAGTTTATGTTTCTTGCATTGGAGTTTACATTCTTTTCTTTTCTTGAAACCTCTTGCTCTTTTCTGTAGATATTATTCATTGGAATTGGAAATATACATTTCATTTTCATGAGTAGGTTTCAGTTTGTTTTGGACTTGGAATGCATGAGTGATCCATGTTGTTTTGAGTCTTTCTTTGCTTGGGGTGATTCTTGTTTCCTTTTGCATGCTGATTTTTTTCAGTGACTTGGTAGGAAAGATTGGTTCTTCATTTCCTTGTCTGTTTCGAAGAGAAGTTTTACTTTTCTCTCTCCTTTTCTTTATTTGCAAGCATGTTAATCGATTTTATTCTTGTTTTGTGCATGATTGTTTGAAATTATAGATCTTACTTTCATTAAGAAGAAGTATATGTTTTCAGCTTTGCGTGCATTAGAGTTAGTTTTGTTTGGAAACGTTAGTGAAATCATCTTTCCATTAAGTTTTTATGCATCTTTTTCAAGCATGAAAAGATAGGAAAAATTTTTGGTTTATTTATGTTTGATGTTCTCTAGATCTCTTTCTTATTTGCTTTGAATATTGTTGGGGTGCATTGATATTTCCCTTTTCATTTGAAAAGGTAGAATTGCATTAGCATTTGGGTGTGCATTTTTGGGAAGAAAAGTAAATCTCTCTCCCTCTCTTAGGTAGAATTTCATTGAAGAGGAAAACTTGCATTATCATATATATAAGTGTGCATTTTCTTTAATTTCAATTTTTCACTCCATGGTTCCACCTAAATGCACAAGATAAAATTCATGGTAGTACTAGGTTAAAAATTTTAGCAATTTGAGTGATAAGTTAGAGACGTGTCCGGGCGTCGTTATGTCATTACTCGTCCGCATTACATCCTGGGACTCGCGTGGTTCTTCCACGTACCATCGACATATCAAACGGCCTTTCACGTACCCTTGAGGTATATAGAAACGTACTTCACATACTCGATTGTATATCGAAAGGCCCCTTGTGAATGGTTATGCATTAGACAGCACTACTACCAATTTGAGCTCCCATGTACCTTGCGTATATCGGGAGACCCTTTTAGGAATCCTCAAACCATATAAGTTATCCTTTTGGCCTGTCCAGTGAGGTTCCTGACTCTTATCCACTCCTTTCACATGTTTGCTTGCCGCTTTTAGTTTGAGTAGTACTTGCTTGTGCGTGGTAGTTAGGGGGTTATTAGAGAGTTTAGATATGGAAACCCAATCTGGGACTACTACTCAAGAGGTCCCTTTCCAAGGTTTACCTTTTGTATTCTCTTCAAGTGAAGATATTGGTCCTCCTTTTATTCCCACTCTAAATCTTCCTAGATTAACTATAGGATTACCGGTCTGGATTTTTAATTTAGTAATTCCTGTTACACCTAATGTCTCAAATGTCACCTCTCCTCTAAGAGAGGATCGACCTCAACCTAATCCCTCTCCTTCTTCATCAGTTGTTGTTTCACCCCTTTCTTCTTCTTCACTTGACCAAAGCTCTATGGTTAGTAGTCATGTGGATAAGAAGAAGAAGAAAGGGAAGGGTAAAAAGAAGAAGGATAAGAAAGAGAAAAAACAGCGACCATCTACTCTTGATGGTGCTCGTTCTAAGAGAACAATCGAAAAACCCAAGTTCCCTTGTAAGCTCTGCAAGGGGGACCACCTTCTTAAGGAGTGTCCCGGTATCTCCCGTGTACAAGAAGAGTGGTCTAAAAGGTCCAAACCATCTGTGTCATCAACCTCTGATCATCATGTTGACAATACTCCTTCAACCAGTGAGCCATTGTTAAAAGGTCGTAAGGGTAAAGTTTTGTATCCTTGTTTTATATGCAAGGCTATGCATCATACTTTTCTTTGTCCAAGCATGGATGAAGCTTCACATTGGTTGGAAAATATTACTGATCATCAACAGGTGATTCCAACAAGTGATAGTAAATTATCCCTTGATTCCTCATTGGTTGACCAAGTGATCAATTCAATTTCATCTATAATTGATCCCACTCTTCCTTCAAAGAGTGAAGTGGTCGAGTCGATGTTGTTTCCACCCAATCTCGCTCTTTCATCAGAGAGTGTTAAGAATGAAAGTAGTATCTTTAACCAAATATTCGTCTTATTCTTCTCTTCCAGTAGAGAATGAACCAAAACCTGCCGAATTTTTTATGCTTCGTTCTGATTGTTCTCGATAAGAGGAAATTTTGTCTGTTTCGACAGAACCCTCTACAAGTAGTGAGGTTATTTCCTTTGACTGGAGTAGCCTAACAAAATCTTGTCTTCATTCCAGTGTTCCTTTCCAGATAGTTGTGAATGTTACTGCTAGGTGGATTCTTCGCACTATTGTTGAAAAAGGGGCTTCTGTTAGTATTCTATCCTCAACTGCTTGGCAAGCTTTAGGCTCTCCTCAGCTTGTGCCATCCACCGATAAGATACTGGATTTTAATCGAAGACCTACTGCACCTTTAGGGACCCTTCCTTATTTTCCTATTACATTAGGAGGGAAAACTATCTGTATTGATGTTATAGTGGTCCAAGGTCCTTTAGATTTCAATCTGCTCCTTGGACGTGATTATGTTTATGCCATGAAGGATGTTGTGTCCACACTCTTTAGAGTTATGCATTTTCCCCATGACGAGAATATTGTGACCATTGATCAGCTTTCCTTTGTTACACTTGACCATCGCATTAATCCTAGTAATCAGACTGCCCTAAATGTGCCACATGTTCTTGTGGCTCTTTCCCCTTCTAGTTAGCTTCTTCCCATCATAAGTCAAATGGGGGGCATGGCTCCAACCTCTGGACTTCATACTGGAGTTAAGTTGCTAGCAATCATGCTGGGGGAAATATTCCAACCTCTATATATCATGTTAATGGGATTTTTCAAGCATATTTTACCTTTTGGTTTCAAGCTTGCATAAAAATGAAACCATGTTCCAAGCATAGTTACCTTCTGTTTTAAGCTTGCGTAAAAATGAAACAGATCCCCTTCCCTTTGATTCGAGTCTTCCCTTTAGTGTTAGAACTTGAACCTTCTTTTCACCTTCCTGATTCTCTTTCTTCCTACCTCCCTGGTGAACATTTTCACATTAGTAACCAGGTTTTTAGGTTGGGTATGGAAGAAGAATCTTCAGATGAAATGAAGCTTGGGGGCATGTCAAGCTGCTAGCAACCATACTAGGGGTAAAATTTGCTAGCAATCATGCTGGGGGCAATATTGCAACCTCTGTATATCATGTTAATGGGATTTTTCAAGCATAGTTTACCCATTGGTTTCGAGCTTACGTAAAAATGAAACCAATCCTCGAGCATTCTTTCAACTGATCTTCGAGCTCGTTAAAAACAGTAAGATGGTGTTGAGCTTACTTTTCATTTTTTGTGCTCTAGTTAAAACATGAAAAGTGGTTTTAGCTTAGTTTGTTACTTTTTCATGCTCTGGATTCAAACATGAAAAACGTTAATAGAGTCTTCTTTAAACTCTTTTCAGACTCTTAAAATGTGAAAAGATAGTCGAGTACTTGTCTTCTTCATACTCGTAAAAGTATTTGAAGAGTCATCTTTTCGACGATAGGTTATCTCTTTTTTGGTTTAGATAGACTATTTATGAAAAAGGAACACTCCAGCCAATCATGACTGGAAGAGTTCTCTAAGGTATTATTTTATACTTTTTCGGGCCTTAGGGACTAAATCATACGAAAAAGGACCCCTATGGAGTCTTCTTCCGTGGTCGTTCAGACTCCCTAAACATGAATGAAACTGAGTTTTCTTTCATTGGACTCGTTAAATTAAACATTGAGAGATTCGTTTTGGGAACGAAACCCTCCTCTCTCAGGTTTGTAAAACATATGATTCTGGACTTGTCTTCAGACAAGCTATATCGAGTGTTTGTTACCCTCTTTGAACTTGTAAAACCGAAAAGAGGCACTCATCGATCATGATGGGGGAAATGGGAAGGGAATCATTTTGAAAATAAATGGCAGTAGTTTGTCATTACCTTTGAACATGGCACTTGTCTGCATATCATTTCAGTCAATTGGGTATTCAACTGATCTCCGTGATGATCCACTTTCATGAGTCATGCCACTCCCTTGAGTCTTTCAAAAGAATGCATTGTTCATTGTCGCATTGTGTGTTTGTCTCATTCATTCATGCTGCAAAGTATTTTGTCATGCCGCCCAATGTTCAAAGGGAATTTGAAGAATTTTTACCTCTGTAGTCAACACAGTCCTTGTGTTAGTACTTTTGAGTCAATCCTATGGTTACTACATTCACGTCATTCCAGAACTATGTTCCGAGTTTCATGTCATTGATGTGGGACTCATCATGGCCCTCCTTTGATGAGACTTTTCCCATTGACATCAGCTCATCTCTCGAGAAATAGTCTTAGAAACAAAAAACTTAGTACCTTGAGATCTGTATGCCTTAATGACAGATTCTCTCACTCTCGACATAGGCTCACATCATTGACCTTTGATCAATAGAATTGACTAGTTGTTCGACATCAGGACATCTATTCACACTCACTAGATTGTACTAGGGTACCTTGGGAATCATTGACATCAATGGTGATCTCCCTCGCACTTGTTAACGGTTCACATCATTGGCTGGTAATCAAGTGGTTTCTACCATGTTCAACTTCAGATTATTGTAATCACATGGATAGAATCGTACTTTGTGGAAAACGAGACGAAGACCCTAGGTATTTGTTTAAGCACTCATTACATTTCCATGGGTTGCAATGGAGTTTTGTATGTCTAGCATGGATCCACATTTGTATGGTCGTGGCTATGGTCAAATTTGCGTCTGTGTGACATAGATCTACATTGTATGTCTGGTAGTTATGTCCAAGTTTGAGTCCTCTATCACATGGATCTATGCTGTATTCCAGTAGCCATGCTTGTTTATTCCTATCATGGATCTGCCTTGTATTGGTCTGCAACCATGAGATGGTTACTTGTGTCTATGAGTCAAGAATATTGATGTACTACAGATGCCTACTTGACGACATGCTCCAATCGAGTTGATATTTTCACCTCGTAGCGACGACTTGTTCTCTCAAAGCTCTCGTTTATCGTATCCCTCTAAGACTCATGATTTGGGGGGCATCCTATTATACCAAAATCCTGTCACCACCATGTGATGAGACCTTTGACTTACATATTTTCCCTTAAGCCTAGCACTTGGAGTGAAAACCCATGTTGTTTGTCAATCTTTCATGAAAACACTTAGCACCGCGCTTTCCCTGTTATCCATGAGCAATACCTTTTTCGCACCACCTGTATCTTGTTTACCATAAGCGGTGCCACCGCTTATAGCCTTTGGTCTATAAGCGTTTCTAACCTAAACCGCTCTGTCATAAGAGGAGAAAACTGGTACCCTGGGTAAAATGGGAAAAAGAGAAGTTTCTCAAGGCTTCTAGATCATGAGCCTTGTGTCCTCCCTTATCCCTATCATTGTGGGTCAGTTGAGCTCAAAATCCCCCATCATAGGATCTTAGAGGCCATCTCATCCACAAATCTCTCAACCATTCCTATCCATTGAACCTTATAAATACAAGCTCATGTCCATGGTTGAGGGGGAGAACTATAGAGGTATTGTTATGCTATTGGATTGACCACTTGGCCTAAGCCATTTGAGACCATAAAGAGAAAAGTTGGAGCTTATGGGGATGCAGTGTTGGTTTCATGGAGATGCATGTCGACACCAAGGCTTAATTGGTTGTAAACTTCTCCATTCATCTTAATGCAAAGTTGATTTCTGTCCCACATTACTATTGTTTTGATTTCACAGGTAAATGTTGTTGGATTCCTTAGTCACTGACATGGATAAATAGATTATGTTCTGTTAGCTTTGATGTGTTTGTGTGTTTGATCTGATTGTAGGTACACAAGTTCACTATCAAAACAACATTCCAAGTGTCTACGACATCCAGGGAGGGTCTTCATCCTTTGTCGTTTACTCATTTGTTCTGGATCTGAACCATTCAGACCAGAGGAACAACTTCTGTCCGCAGAAGGTGAAATATTCCTGCTTACAGATATTAATAGGTATGTAGAAAAAAATTTAATATTTTGAAAAAATAGTTATTGTAAGTGGATTACTTCATTCAATCATTTAATGAAAATATGTTGTATAGTCCAAGCTCTCATAGTGTTTAGAGCTTGGGAATTACTGGGTTATGTTCGAGTTGCTTTCTAATATAAGGTTTCTATAATAAAACAGCTTAAAGAAGAAATCAATAACATTTGGCAGAATTCTGGCAAACCCATGTTGTCGCTACAATTTGGAAAATACTGGGTTAGGTTCGAGTTTCTTTCTAAGATTGACAAAATAAAACTTTCATGCAAAACAATGTCATGCCAAAAGGACCTATAGTATAGTTGTTTTGGAGAAAAAATAGGAAGAAGACTGTCAGTGAGAGAAGGTACACATACCAATAATAATAATAATGTTGATATTACGTCGAGATAGGTGAGGCATGCAAGCAATGCATGTAGTGTAAGATGTAGGTACAATTATCAAAATAGTTTATTTAGTAAAACTTATTACCTTTCTTTTTTGCATTGACTTAGCCACTTTCAATTCACTAACTCTAAACTATCTAATAAGTGTTTCCTAATAATGGTGACGACTCATGGTATTATGTTTCATTATGTTGCAACACCGCAAACATGTGATGCATAATACCACGAATCGTCACCGTTGCTTGGCTGAACACTTGTTATCTTTTGTGAGATATAATTCATGTGGACAGAGTTGTTGAACTCTTTCCTCATGGAAATTTTTGTTTGATGATGATATTAACAGGTATGTAGAAAAAAATTTAATATTTTGAAAAAATAGTTATTTTAAGTGGATTACTTCATTCAATCACTTAATGAAAATATATTGTATATTCCAAGCTCTCATGGTGTTTAGAGCTTGGGAATTACTGGGTTAGGTTCAAGTTTCTTTCTAATATAAGGTTTCTATAATAAAACACCTTAAAGAAGAAATCCATAACATTTGGCAGAATTCTGGCAAATCCTTGTTGTCACTACAATTTGGAAAATACTGGGTTAGGTTCGAGTTTCTTTCTAACCTAGGGCTTTTATAACGATCTTCAATGATCTAGGGGTTAGGTTCTAGTTTCTTTCTTATAACAAAACATGGCTCAACAATCCTGCTCGAGGCAGCGACCGATTTTCATCCTCTCCAACGGACTGAGCATACATGTGAGCAAAAAAACTCTAACTATCATGGCTATGGTGGAACTCGAATCCTTCTTTAAACCTTCCTTAAGCATCTCATTTGGGTGGGGTTGGATTAATAGATTATTTGGGAACCAGTTGCTGAGATAACTCACATAAAAACAATCAAACCAATTTGAATGCGAACCAAAATGTGATGGGTTCATCCACTAATTGTAACGCTCAGACTGGCCAGACTTCAAAATCCATATCAGCCAATATGGGTCAAATGCGGGTTAGCTGAAACTGTCAAATTGGGTATGTTATTAGCTGATCAATGTAAGCGCATGGACAATGAAGAAAACCCATGTTTGAAAGCTGATAACGAAGGATTCAAGTTGGTGAAGAAGCAAACAGTATAGATAGAGACCCTTTGGGTTGTTGGTCAAAGTAAAGTAATCAAGTAGGCAAGGTATATAAATGAGGTTTCTAATTGCTCAACCACATAAAATCTCGTTCACCATAACCGAGTGAGAAGGAACACATCACCACTGGATGAGAGAGTGAGGACCATTCGACCCCATAAAAATGGGGGTTTGATTTATCTAAAGCCTAAATTGAGAAGGCAGGATTGAAATGTACCAACACTGCACAACCTGGGTCTAAGCCTACTCTAATAGCCTCTGCCTTTCGTCTATTGGCTAAGAAACCCTAGAGATTTGCAAGACTATATTAACAATTTAAAAATAGAAATGAATTAGGACACGATACTCACAATTTTGGGATCCATTGTCTCAACTGACAATTGGCCTCCTTTTCCGCTACAAAACCACAATTATCCACTCTCCTTACTCTTCATGGCCGGTCCAAATTCATTGCTCCCAACGATACCCTAAACCAACAAGTTGGGTAGATTGACCCTTGATCACTAAACGACAAGCAACCGATGAGATGCATAGCACAAAGGAAATCTTTCTCGTGATCACTATACACAAGCACCTAACGAGATGCACAGAAGAAGCTTTCTCGTGAAGCTAAAAGGAAAATAGTGTGCCATAGTTAGTGTTTTTTTGTGCTTTTATGTTTTTATTTATTTTATATATATAGATAGATAGATAGATAGATAGATAGATAGATAGATAGATATTATAAATAATTGTTTTATTCTTATTTATATATATTGTTTTATGTTTTAATTAATTAATTAATTTATGCTTTATTTTATATATATATATATATAGATAGATATATAGATATATAGATATATACTATGTTTTATTTTTTTTTATACAAAGAGGGGGGTGTATCTATGTGATTCTTTATGTGTGCAGTGAATCTATGATGATGAGGATGAGGATGTCACTGATGGTGATGATGTCGATGATGATCACAATGTTATCCATGACGCCGATCATTATGATGATGATGATGATGATGATGTTGATGAATATGAGGATGAAGATGAAGATGATGCTGATGAGGAAGATGAAGATGATGATGATGAATATGACGACAATGATGATGATGAAGATGATGATGATGATGATAATGGTGATGACCGTCTTGATATCATATGAAATGATGAAAATGCTAACCATGTTGTTGATGATGATGATGATGACACTCATGATGCTGTCGATGGCGACGATGTTGTTGGTGATGATGACAATGACAACGACGATGATGATGATGATGGATGATCATGATGTTGATGGATGATGATGTTGATGATGTTGATGATGATGAAGATGATGATGATGATGATGATGATGATGATGATGAAGATGATCATGATGATGATGATGAAGATGACGATGAAGATGGTGATGATGATGATGAAGATGATCATGATGATCATATACATGATGATGATGATGATGTTCATGAAGATGATGATGATGATGATGATGAAGATGATGATGAAGATGATGATGATGATGGTGAAGATGATGTTTATGATGATGATGATGAGGATGGTGATGATGATGACGATGATGACACCGACGATGATGTGTGACGAAGATGATGATGTGTGATGATGTGTGATGATGACGATGTTGATGATGATGATGTTGATGATGATAATGACGATGATGTGTGTGATGATGATGTTGATGATGATGAAGATGACGATGATGATGTTGATGAAGATGATGATGAAGATGATGATGATGATGATGATGATGATGTTAATGATGATGAAGATGATGATGATGATGTTGTTCATGATGACGATGAGGATGGATGGTGAGGATGATGATGATGATGAACCATATGATGATGATGTTCATGAAGATGATGATGATGATGATTTTCATGATGATGATGAGGATGGTGAGGATGATGATGATGATGAACCACATGATGATGATGTTCATGAAGATGATGATGATGATGATGATGATGTTGATGATGAGTAAAACTTTGGTGGGTGGAATGACAACATTTAAACGACTTAAGAAGCCATTGTTGTGCCAATTTAACAAAGTCTAAATATCTAAAATGATTTTGATGTTTGTCACCAAACTATAAAGTTGTGGTAAGATCAAAGATATATGAAAAAATTTGAATATGATATCTTTTCGTGAGCCATAAGGTATGTAAAAGATGAAAAAAACCATTAATGTTATGTTCTACATTCTTAACATCGAGATCTTTTTATTATAGCAATAAACTAAGTAAAAATTTTCGACATCAATTTTTCTAACTACATTCTTCTATATAAATATCTTATTTAAATTAAATACTTTTTGAGGATAATGATGATTTTGATGACAATAATGACAATGACAATGATGATGATAATGATGATGGTCATGATGATGAAGACGACGATGATGACATTGACGATGATGATGAAGATGACGATGAGGGTGATAATTATGATGATGACGATTATGATGATGACAATGATGAAGATGATGATGATGACGATCATATATGATGAAAATGATGATGATGATGATGATGATGTTGAGGATGGTGATCATGAGTATGGTGAGGATGATGACGATGATGATCCACATGATGATGATGATGATGATGATATTGTCTGTAACTACTTTTAAAAAGAAATGAGATAAAAGAATAGGTCTAATTAAATATTTACCTTTCATTCATCGTTGACGATGATGTCGATGATGATGAAGACGATGATGATGCTACAGATGACGATGATGATGATATGAAATAATTAATTTGATCTAGGTTTAATTTTAATGATGATGATGGCGATGAATATGATCATGATGATGGTGACGATGATGAAGACGATGATGATAATTATGATTTTGATGACGGTGAGGATGGCGACGATGATGATAATTATGATTTTGATGACGACGATGAAAATATTGATAACGATGATCATAATGATCATGAGGATAATTTGTCATCTTCTTCATCCATGTCATCGTATTCTTCATGTAAGTCATCATCTGTAGCATCAGAT
Organism: Pseudotsuga menziesii; assembly: GCA_001517045.1. NCBI lineage: Eukaryota > Viridiplantae > Streptophyta > Pinopsida > Pinales > Pinaceae > Pseudotsuga > Pseudotsuga menziesii. Next base: position 108,244 of record LPNX010147667.1, read on the forward strand.
CCAGAGTCAGCATTGTAAGGGTTGTCCATATAATCATCGTCATCGTCATCAGTTATGCTCATCGTGTCATCGTCGGTATAACTTTCATCGGCATTGTTTACAACATCATCGGATTCAACTGTTTCTTGGAGTACATCTTCTGCTAGATCATCATCATCATCTGACTCATGTTGATCATGCTCTGCATCATTGTATCCTTATTCCAGAGAACCCTCTTCATTAACATCGTATAGGTTATACTTTAACGGCCTTCCCCTTGGATCGTGTCTCACAACAAATGACCAGCCCACTTTACCTGGAACCTCTGAGTAAAATACGTGTTCACATTGGCTTGGAAGAACATAGGGCTCAAACAACCTTGTGTTTACCATGGTAAATCCATTATCATGTTCAATAATAGTTCTATTGGGATCACGTTGATTCAATCGTAACCTGTACCATTTGACAACGAATAGAACTACCTTAAAGGATTTAAAGTCACACTTTATAATATCTTCCAAATACCCATAGTATTGATTTTCTAAGACTTCTGGATGTTTGTCAGTTCTAGATGAAACATTGATAACCTAAAAGATAGCCGAAACCCCAGAATCTGATGTTTTCTTTGTTTCATCCATTTTTTTTATCTGATATCTACCTCCATTGCAGACCATAGCCTTATGGTGTTTTACCTGCAATAATCAATACATGAAAAGATTACACAACCATTCAGTTCTTAGGCAATAATACATGGAAAAGAAGAACATGTATGTCAAAATGTAATTTGCAAAATAAAATATTTAGAGGGATTGATTAATTATATGCTTTCCATTTTATCTTTTACACCATATGCCAAATCAATTTCCCTTTCTGTGAGATTGTTATCTCCATTGCATTGTGCTACTTTTACCAATGAAGACACACCTTCCCATGATGACCCATATTCTCACATCGTTCAATCCGTACCTTCATCCAATCAAGACTGTTTGCGATTTATAAATGAATTGCATCCCATTCTCGACCAATGATTTAATGACAATAACTAGCTCCTGAACAAAGTATATTCTCTTAATTGAAGCAATTATGACTAGAAAATACATTTAGAATATGAAGGATATAATAAACATCCACTAGCTAATAATTACCTTTTAGCTTCCTCAATCTAACTTTCCCCTTCAGTTGCTCTCCTTCAATTTTTTTTATTGGAGTCCGGATCACAAATGCGACATAAATTGAGTTTTGATGCTAAAATATGAAGATATCCACTAACATACAACATGTTTTGGTATACCGTATATCCTTCCATCATAGAACCCTCCGCATGTGCTCGTTGTCTCACCAAACCCTTCATAAATTTCAAGTGCCTTTCAACCATCCACATGGACCTTGAGTGCACAGGTCCACACAACTCAATCTCCTCAACTTGGTGTATGAGGTAGTGTTCTTGTGCATTGAAAAATGCAGATGGTATATGTTTCTTCATTTCACACATGAGACGAGGAATTTCTCTCCTCCAAGACTTTATATCTTCTTTATGGATTTCTTTAGATGTCAACCATCTACAAGTGACGCAAACCAATAACGATATTTAACAAAAATAAACATTAAATTACAATATATGCTGAAATAGTGCACAAAAAAAATTATAAATTATACAGAGAATTAAAGAAACACTAAGCACATGAAGTAATCTCTAGTTACCTCATGTATTTACAAAAATTATATATAACTTGTTTGACATTGTTGTCGAAGTTCTCCGGGAGAGAGAGAGGTAGAGCATATTGTATCAATATACAAACCACACCATTTATTAAACAAAGAGTATACAAACAAGAAAAGAAATATACGCAGTAAATTGACAAAAAAAAATTATATGGATGTAAAAATAATAATTACCTTGATGAAGACATGCCAATAATGTGTGACCCCCACAAAATCACCTTTTTGGTTATGATATTCTTCAAGTTTGCACAAAATCCAATGGGAAATTTAATTTTTCGCATTACTTCTTTGACAACATTGCATTGTTGCTCCGTAAACATCCATGGAATTGAGTCTATATTAACTTGTTCTCTGTTGGTATGAAATTGGATGACGTCTTTCATTGCATGGTTGCTTTCTTGAATGTCTTTGCAAGATTTCAAAACTTTATATTTCTCCCTCCTTAGCTCTAGTAGTCACCATAAGGTTTCAATAACATTCTTTCCACTATGCATTGTATCAAACAAATGAGCAATTTGTAAGTGCTCAGAGTAGGGAAACCTACTGAATTGAATAGGATAACTTTTCATTCCTTGTGGAATCCCATTAATTCCTTAATGATCACGATGGAAATCGTGAATATTAGTTTATAAATAAATTACATCATAAATCAAATATGGCCACTACAGCAAACAACTCACAATAATAATTAAAATACATAACAATTCATATACGATGATCCATACGTACCATGATGATGATTTTTATTGTATTTCATCTTCTAAAGGTGAGGTGTCATTCTCTGTGGTTTTAATGTAGTCTCCTGCTTCCCATTGAAAAGATTTTTTTCAGTTGTTCTATACCTGTGAATCTTAGAGAGGAAATTCCTATACTCATCAAACACCTTCTTTCTTAAGTTTTTTGAACGACGATATTTTATCTTAGGACCAAAAACTAGACATGCAAATTTACCCTTTGTCTGAACTATTCTAACTACTCCATATCATTAAATGCAATTAAAGTGGAACTTAAAATTACAAAGCACAAAATGAAGTTAACCCAAGGGCATCATGTATTGTCCATACAACCATTGCATGGAATTGAAATTGCCTTTGTCGTATTGGTCTAGATACGTCATACATAGTTATGACATTCCATAACTTCAGTAGCTCATCTATAAGAGGGTCGATGTATACATTCATATCTTTGACTTGGAAATTACCTAATTCATTTGAAGTACATATAAAATATATCATTATGAGAACCATTAAGATATATAAACCATGCATAAGAGTAAAATAATAGATATATATATGAAATTAAGAAACATAATACGACAAATGAGATGCCACAACTACATTATAAATAAAACAGTTTTCGACCAAAAAACTAGAATAATCATCGACAACATTATGTTCTCCCTCTTTATTGACAACCATGGATGAATGTTATTGTTTATAACAAAAATAGGCTACACCGTGTAAATGGATTTCATCTGTGCAAATGGATTAACACCATCTGCTGCCAAAGAAATCCTAAGATTACGTGGTTATTCTTTAAAGTGAGGCCACTTTTCCTCCATATCTCTAAAAGTAGAACCATCTGCAGACATTCAGATAACATCATCATGACTTATATTCCTGGTATGGTAATCCATAAATTGCATTATGTTTTTGCACCTGAACAGTCGTTGCAAACGTGGAATGATGGGAATATAACAAAGAACCTTCCGCGACACCTTTTTTCATACTTTATCTGTACGATATCTACTTACATGACATTCTGGACATTATGTTGCAAATTCATGCTGATTATAATATATAACATGGTCATCGGGGCATGCATGAATTGCTTCATAATGCATTCCAATCTCTTTCATGATGGAAGATAAATCTCAATATGTGTGAGGTAAAATATTTGATGGTGGTAACAAATTCAGCTATCAAGCTACAAAAAAATAAAAAATATTGTTAGTGTAATAAAAAAAATATTAACGAAACACGCTTCATCTGTACGATGATCAATAATGAGTTAAAAATACAATTATTAGAGGAATACAAATAAACTTTATCATGATCCTATATATGTGATGGATTATTTTACATACCTTAGCATCCATGTGATTGCAATGTTTAAAAGACCATTCATAACCTTCAAGTTCATTATCAACAATACAGTAGAGACAAGATTTTTTTTGGAGCCTTCATAAAGGGGTTCATATGCCTTATCGAGAAGAAGTATATCGTGAACATCATCAAAGTCATCATCATTTTCATTATCAATGTCATCGTCATCATCCATTCTAACGTTAAATGAATCATGGATCAATGTATTTGTACCATCATCTTCAATTAAATTATCGGTATGATCATCTTGTTCAATATGATCATTCACTTGTTCTCCACTAAACATACACACTCCATGATCCTGATCCTGAACTTGTTCTGAAAGCACTTCCTTTGGGCAATATGTTGTAGGGTGTCTTTCCTTTAATATAAATACATGAAAACATCAATAGATATACATTAATATCTGAAAAATAAAAATAATACATACAATTACCAAAAAATGAATATAATAAACTTTATAATGCTAAACCTGAAAATGGACGATATTCGTTCCCCCACTAAGCATTTCCATGTTCCCTGCAATGTTTTGTGGATGTTGAGATAAATATTCTTCTCCTCTTAAATCCGCTGCATTGAGTACATGGACAATAACATTTTCCATCACCCCTTCGTTTCGTCGCATCCCATAGTCTAGCAAGCAATTGTCGGTTGTCTTCGTTTGGATCCAGAATATTTCTATTTGACATTTTGTCACAAAATTCGTTAATGAATATCATGGTTGTCTTAAAAAATCAAGTTCCATGCATCAACATTTTGTCAAACGGAGAGAAGTCGAAGATTAAAAAATTTCTGACAAACTATTTGTCAATGAAAAAAAAATTCCCACAACTGCCTGTTGAAGAAAAAACAATTCCTGAAAACATCCGTCGAGGAACAAAGAATTTTCGCAAATCGTCCGTCACTTCTACAAAAAACATGTCGAAATGTTTAAAACAATTTATATTTATAATGGCCATGCATCGGATATTCGACACCTTGAACATAGTTACCGTTGAAAATATGGGACCATAAATTTAAAATCATGTAAACCTTATATTTAAAAAAAAAACTACACATCTTGTCGGATCTTCGATGATAAAGGGTCAGAGATTCAACACTATTGGGTTCACAGACCATCGGTTAACCGAAACCATACCGTCAGATATCTGATAGCTAACCGTTGGAGATCCGGTGCTTAAGGTTAGGATATGAGACACTCTAGGGTTGGATATCCGACACCTGTTGTGTCGGATATTCGACATATCCGTACAAAATGTCGGATGACGTCGGATTTCGGGTTCAAATCCTGTTGTGATAAATTGCACTGCATGTCATCGAGCAAAACCCTAGTTTAGAAAACCATCAAATAGACAACATTTGTTCCATGAAGCCACCAGACATGGGTGTCACTAGTGGTAATTGAGTTTCATGAAACCAATGGAACTGATAGTTTGTCTATCGAAGCCTCAATTTTTTAGTTATGGTAAGTTCCTTCTCACTTCCCAAAGTCATTTAGGGACACCAGGAAAATTTCAACCAAGAGGATAAAATCCAAACCGAGCAACACAATTGAGTTTTGTTTCCTCTTGGAAGTGTGTTTGAGAAAGAGAGTGATGACTGAGATTCCGATGCACTTGTTGAGAACATTTTTCAAAATCATAGCCTATCATGCATAAATTGCACTACACGTCAATGATCAAAACTCTAGAATAAAAAATTATCAAAATAGACAACATTTAGTCCATGGAGACACTGAATAGGGGTGTCCCAAGAAGGGTATTTTTTAAGGATTATAATAGTATACTTAAGTATAGTATTCTAGGCAATAATTTTGGATTAGAAATAGCATATATAGATAGGTAGGAGAATATTAAATATGAAACATACAATTAACACTTAAACTACTAAATTTTGGAGAATATTAATATAAAAAAACATATTTTATATAAATGTAGGTGATATTAGAGACTAAAAATGACCAAATAGAGAATTTATTTTTTGAAAAAACCCAAAAAATAGCCAATTGACAAAATTTCGCCCCTAAAGTTTTCTATGATCCCAAGCAGTACTCGGATGTCATAAATCCAATGGAACTGACAGGTTGTCCATCGAAGCTTCATTTTTTGAGTTATGACGAGTTTTATCTCACTTCTCAAGGCCATTCAAGGACACCTGTCAAATCTCAACCAAGGCATAAAATCCAAATTGAGCAACATAATTGAGTTTTGTTACCTCCTACAAGTGTGTTTGGGTGAGGAAGAGATGACTATGATGCCCATGCACTCGCTCAACACATTTTTCAAAATATTGGCCTATTGTGCATAAATTGCACTGCATGTCACTAAGCAAAACCCTAGTTTAGAAAACCGTCAAAATATATAATGTTCAGTCCATGAAGCCATGAAACAAGGGTGTCTCTAGTGGTAATCTAATGTCGTGAATCCAAAAAAACTAAATTCTTTTTCTTTGGAGCCTCAATTTTAAAGTTATGGAAAGTGTCATTTTGCTTACCAATGTCATTCATGGACACCAAGCAAATTTCAATCAAGAGCATAAAAACCAAACCGAGAAAAAAAATTGAGTTTCGTTGTCTCCTGCAAGTGCTTTTTGTAAGGGCGAGATGACTACAATGCCCACACACTCATTGGTGGCATATTGCATAATTTTTGGTTCCACACAAATATTTGAAGACCCTCTTTACAGCTGTCCAATGCTCCTTTTGTGGTTTTGACATATATATGCTTGAAACTTCCACTGCATGGGAAATGTCTATTCTAGTATAGACCATTACATACATCAAATTACCAAATGTACTAGCATATGGAACTTGTGACATATATTCTTCTTGTTCATGTGTCTTGGAACACTTCTCTATAGGTAACTTTACACCTATAGGAATAAGAACCTTGATCGACTTACTTTCCTGCCTGTTAAATCTCTGTAGCATTGTCTCAACATATTTTCTTTGATTTAAATATATCATCTTGTTTGCACGATATATTCTTATCTCCATTCCCATAATGAATTTTGTAGCATAGATATCTTTTATATCAAATTTGGAGTACAACTGAGACTTTGCCTCCTTTATAACATCTTTGTTGTTTCCAATCAACAACGTGTCATCAACATATAGTACTATGTTAAAGAGGTGATCACCAACATGTTTGGAGTATACATAGTGATTAGCTTTGCTTCTCACAAACCCCAATCCAAGTATGCATGTGTCAAAATTTTGGTACCACATCCTTGGAGATTGCTTTAGACCATAAAGGGACTTCTTTAGTTTATATACCAACTCTTTCTTTCCCTTTACTATAAACCCTTTTGGTTGTTTCATGTATATTTCTTCTTCCAGATCCCCATATAAGAACGTTGTCTCCACATCCATCTACGCTAATTCAACATCAAAATCAACAACAATAGAAATAATAAATCTAATAGAAGTTAATTTTGCAACTAGGGAAAATATTTCACCAAAATCAACTCCCTCTACTTGAGAATATCCCTTTTATACCAAGCAGGATTTGTACTTCTCCTCTTTACCTTCTGCATTCAACTTATTTTTAAACAACCATTTTCTCCGAATGACTTTTCTTCCAGCTGGTAACTGGTCTAGATCCCAAGATTCATTTTTGTCCAAGGAATCCATTTCTTCAACCATGGCCTTCTTTCAGAGATCACAATCCCCTAAATCAACAACTTCCTTCACATTTATAGGATCATCATCAGTATTAGATAAAGCAAAATGAGAGAAAAATTCAGGAGAGGAATACCCTTCTGGTTACCTTCTTTCTCAATATGATCTCCTCATATTTGGGGTATGAGGTTCTTCTTCTTCTGATTTAGTTTCTTATGTTGAGTCAGATTCTTCAACTTCTAACTCAAACTCTATTTTCTCTGGCTCCTTTTCCATTGGAGTCACTTCCTATATGGGGATTTCTTTTACCTCTCTAAACACAACATATCGACTGTAAACAATATTCTTAGTTACATGATTCCAAATCTTATAACCCTTTATATCCAATAAAGATACACATCTTAGCTTTGTTTTCTAACTTGCTCCTTTTCTCCTTTGGAACATGTACATAAGCATCGCATCTAAAAACTTTTAGATGCTTAATAAAGGGTTTCTTACCAGTCCATACCTCTTGTGAAGTTTTATCAATCAATGCTGATGTGGTTGATCATTTTACCAAGCAAAATGTTGTCTCCACTACTTCTTCCTAGAATTATTGTCCTATCCGAGCACTTCTTAGCATGCTCCTTTCCTTTTTCAACAACGTCCTATTCATACTCTCGGCAAATTAATTATTGTTAGTTTTTATTAAGATCTGATTAGACTATCTAGGATCTTTATCTGAAAGAATAACAAGTACAACAATATGCATAAGGTATAAAATATACATGAGACACAAAGATTTTCACTGAGGAAACCATAAAGGAGAAAACCTCGCAAAATTCTTCAAAATAGTAAGATGATCAAAAACAGTAATAAGAAGTATTCAACATCTATATATNCATGAGACACAAATATTTTCACTGAGGAAACCATAAAGGAGAAAACCTCGCAAAATTCTTCAAAATAGTAAGATGATCAAAAACAGTAATAAGAAGTATTCAACATCTATATATCTCTCCTCCTCTAATTGTCTCTCTCTCATGCACACTTGAGAGAGTGTGTTAGGTGTGTATAAAAGAGGGAGAGCGCCTCCCTATTTATACCCTTTCAAGTCAGTGACCAAATATAACATTCAAGCCTACATGTCATCTCACATGGGGCCCACTTATTCTAGAGAGACTACAAGTACATATTACATCATGTTACACTATGGACTATTTCCCTAACTTACAACGGAGGTTGTACCTCAAGGTATAGACACAATTTAGACATCCCGTAAAGGGGTAACACACATACCCAATGGGAGTACAACAACATACAATGATAATATACATTAGAATATCTTCCAAATTTACAAATACATCAACACTCCCACTTAACTAGGAAGGTATTCTATCTCTACACAGTCATCAACATATCTGGCCAGGTATTCGTTACATTGTCATCATCATGGAGTCATAGATTCTTCATCATAGCTGCTTCCATCATGTTCTTATAATTTGATCATCGTACCATACTATCTGTCGTCATAAGTTTCTACATTGCCAACCTTTCTTCATGTTGGATGTAGGCCTAGTCCTCTGCCAGGTCTTCATCACATCTCGAGCAAGCCTTCTCGTAGAATCTGTCCAGAATCTTCTTCACATTGCTATGGAAATATCCTGGGTCTTCTACCTTCATATTGTAGTATCCAGATCATCTTTTTTTTCCTGCACAAGAAAAAACAACAAACAACCAAAGCATCTATGGTCGACCTGCATTCTATTAAAAGAACCACCTAGGTGCACCTCTTGTGCTTCATGAACTTATCATTTCGTCATGTAAAATTCATATATCTCATATATATAGGAGGACTAATTACAACCCAAAAGCCTACTACACTAGGACCTTTTTATGTTCTTCTGGTCAACCTCAAGGAATTACATCTGAACAACCTGCATCCAATATATTTTCCGTTCAGATAACCTTCAGGACATATTATGTCTGAGTAACCTGTGTACCACGCCAAGGCTTAGTATTTACACTCAGACAACCCACAAGACATATTACATCCTAATAATATGAGTACCATGCCAGGGCTCAGTATTTATATTCAGATAACCCATCTCATTTCCCATGTGTGATAATATCCTTTGTATCATGACTTATTCCATCCAATGATAACCTGCGAGCTTTGCCAGAATGTTACATCCAAGGATAAACTAAAGGAATGATTACATCTGAGCAAACTACGAACTTCACCAGGATGTTACGCTCAGAAAACCTGCCTTTCTAGCTACGCTAGAACACATCACTCCCTCTTTCGAGGGATCTCAATCTAGATCAGTATTTCTCTAAAGTACTCAAACTTCACTCTCACAAGAGGATTGGTCAACAAATCAACTATATTCTCCTCTATTACCACGTACTGGAGCTTCCTTGCTCCCCTCTGCACCATATCCCTGATATAGTGGAACTTATCTCGATGTTTTTTGACTTGTCATGGAACACTGGGTTTTTCGATAGCTTCACACAACTCTGGTTGTCACGAAATATGCAAGTCACATCCAACTGGAGTTCAAATAATTCATACAATATATTTCACATCCACACTACTTCATAACTAGCTAAGCAAGCGACAACATACTCTGCCTTGGCTATACTCAGCGCCACACATGATTGCATCCTCCTGAACCAAGAGATCATGCCAGATCCTAAACTAAAGCAGCAACCCAATGTGATCTTCTTGTCAATGGTTTTACCTACCCAGTCTAAATCAACATAACCATGTAGGTTGATCTTTTGATTCGCATCATATTTGATCCCATAATCCACTGTACCTTTTAGGTACCTTAGAACGTGCTTTAACGCTATCAGGTGAACCTATCTCGGATTTGTCAGGAACTGGCTCAAGGTCTTCACCGCAAGTCATATGTCTAGTCTCGTATTCTTTAGATACATCAATGAGTCAATCATCTAACAATACATCATGGCATTGACCTTCTCGGATGAAGCATCACTCAAAAGCTTCAAGTTAGATTCTTTAGGTGTGGCCATAGCCTTGCAGTCCAACATTCTGAATCTCTTGAGAATCTCCGCTGCATACTTTCCTTTCCCAAGGAAGATTCCATCTTCACTTTTCCACACCTCCATTCCTAATAAGTAGTGCATCATACCTACATCTTTCATCTCAAACTTTGTAGCAAGCCTCCTTCCTATATGTAATGAGTTCCTCATGGCCTGTTAGAAACAAGTCATCGACATATAGCAGGAGTATCAATGGTATTCCATATTCCACCTTGAAGTCGAGGCTGGAACCTGTTTTACTCTTGGTCAATCCCAATCTCATCAGGAAGCTATCCATCCTCTCATACCATGTCCTCGATGCTTTTTTCAAGCCATACAATGCCTTCTTCAATTTGTACACATGGGTCTTCCTTTCATGTGTCTCAAATCCCAGTGGTTGTTCCATGTACATTTTCTCTCCAACTACACCGTTCAAGAAGGTTGTATTGACATCCATCTAGTGTACTTTCCATTTCATAACTGCTCCCAAAGCAAGTGTGGTCCTTATGGAAGTGTACCTTGCCACAGGTGCAATGTCTCTTCGTAGTCTATGCCTTCTTTCTGCGATAAGCCTCGTGCCACAAATATTTCCTTTTGTTTCTCGATGCTTCCATCTGCAGCATGCTTGATCTTGTAGATCCACTTTGAAGTGATGACATACTTCTTCTCTAGCCTCATAACAACCTCTGAAACATCATTCTTCGTGATCGACTGATATTCCTCGATCATCACGTCCTTCCATTCTTTCTTTTCTGTAGCCTCTTCACAGGTGGAAGGTTCTTTATCAATGATGTCACATACCAAGGACACATAGTTATTGTAGGGATTTTCCCTCTTTCTCTCTCTAAGTATTCCTTCTGGAGAGCCATACCTTTTAACTTCTCGTAAGAGCTCCCCTGCCCATGTTGGTTTCCTCTTGTGGGAGACCTTCTCAAGGAATGTCTCTATCGGATCTTGTGGTTCTATCATGTCATGATCTTCAGGGTCTTCTGGAATTGCTTCTCCAATTTCCATGTCTCGGACTCTCATCTCTTCAGGTTCCTTGACTTCCTAGATAGGAGTCCTCCTAGATATGAAGTATGTTGAGTCTTCATCAAAGGTTACATCTCTACTAATTTCGATCTTCTTGAACCCTGGGAAGTATATTCGGTAGGCCTTTGATGTATCACTGTATCCCATGAATATACCCTTCCTTCCATAAGGATTGAGCTTGGTCCTTTTCTCCTTTGGGACATGTATGTACACCAGGAAACCAAATACTCTCAGATTGCTGACTTCAGGTTTTACTCCTGATAAATCCTCTTCAGGATCTTATTGGCAAGTACTCGATGAGGAGTACATTTCTGTACATACATAGTTTTTCTTGTTGCCTCCGCCCAAAGGTGCATATGAAGATCCTGGTCAAGTTGTAAGGAGTTCTCAACTCCCTCTTAATCCTAGATTCTCTACAGAGTTCCCTGAATTCTTCCGAAGTGAACTCGCCACCATTATCTAACCATAGAATCTTAATCTTCCTATCAATCTGGTTCTCGACCAATGATTTATATTCCTTGAACTTACTAAAAACTTCACTTTTCTCTTTCAAGAAATATATCCAAGTCTTACGTGATAAATCATCTATAAAGGACACATAGTACACATACCTGCTTAATGAGCTATAAGACATGGGTCCACATACATCCGAGTGTACTATCTCCAATATTCCTTTAGCCTTTCTCTCACTGCTAGGAAATGTCTTCTTTGCATTCTTTCCTTTTGCTCATCCTTTTCAAACGCCCTCATGCTTTGCATGGATCTCTAGCAATCCTAAAACTACTTTGCTTGCCATTGGTAGTTTTATGTAGTGCACATATGCAAGCCTTCTGTGCCATAGTTCATTTGGTTCAATCGACTCATGAACCAATGCTTGTTCAGGTTGTCCCTTCAACTTGTACAAGCCTCCATCTTCTTTTTTAATCACGGTTGCATCCTTTATTGTCTTTCCTCTGAGCCACATCAGAACTTGGCCATCAACAAATGGAGCCCTAATTCCCTTTTCATCTAGTGCAGATATGGAGAGAAGATTCTTCCTCAATCCTAGAACATATAGCACATCCTTCATCTTTAATGATTTACCGGATTCAATCTTTTATGAAGCTTTGTTGCTCCCTTTTATGGGGTATTGATAATCATACCCAAGTTTCACCTTGTGAGGTGACTCATATATTGATGAATGATTCTAATCACTATTTTGTAAGTGCCGCATTTAGCACATACTCTTCATTTGAATCATTCCTCTCTCGTTTGAATATTTTGTTTGTTGGTTCATCATCTTTGGCAATATGAACATGGTGTCTCCTTTTTTGAATGGGACAATCTCTTGCCAAGTGTCCCTTTTCATCACAAGTATAACATCAAACATTTAAAAGATCTATTTTGGTCTCCTTCGGTTACGTGTCCTTCTTGTTGTTATGATGAAAGTTCTCCTTCTTCTCCTTCTTCTTGAAGTTCTTACTGGTGTAAACTGCGAGAGCTTGATCATTAGTTTCTCCCATATTCTCTTCTCTAATCACAAGTATAGCTTCTTCTTGTGCACATTCTTTTGGATTTTTGTTGAAAGAGATTAGCTTCTTTCTTGCACAAATCCCTTGAATGAATGAGTCCCATGATCTAGGGATACCATTCAGGGTAGTCATTACAATTTCTCCTTCTTCGACATTTTATTCAACTACTTCAAGTTGTTCTTTGATTTGAGCAACCCTTGTGAAGTAATACTATATAGACTCGGAGTTCTGTATCTTCACATTCTTTAGCTGGTTCCTCAAAGTCATCCTCTAATTGATGTTCTTTCCTTTGAACATCTTTGTCGAAGAATCATATACTTCCTTCGATGTCTTGAGTAGACACATGGGGGATGAGGTGATCCTTAATAGAATCTGTAATGATTCTCTTAGCCTTAGCCATGCTTCTCTTATCAGTAGCCTTAGCCTCATCTCCCTCTGGTTTTGGAACATCTCTAGAAATAAACTTATTCAAGTCATTTTCTTCAAGGACTAGCATTAGAGAGAATTTGAGGTCAAAAATGGGCCTCAAAGAGACCAAAATGTACTATAAAAATCAACCAATTACATTCTAGTAGATGACATCATCCCCCATGGTTGAGGTGGCATTGCATGAGTTAAGAATGCTTATTTG
>LPNX010147667.1:122381-133670 GCA_001517045.1 Pseudotsuga menziesii
CGTTTTTGCTTAATTTTATTTACAAGTTCAAGACAAATAAATGCTAAAGAACAATAAATTTTTGGGAATTTACAATGAATCTTAGTCACATCATTGTAGAGTTATTTTATTAATTTTATTTATAGTCAATTTAGAAAAGTAACTCAACCATGGTTATTTATATTGTGCATAAAAAGTAGTGTAGGAGGTGAGTTGTCATATATACCTACCCCATAAAACCCCTAACTCATAATATTTTAATATATCTTATATTTTTGTAGTACATTTCTTAGGAGGCCCATTTTTTACCTCAAATTCTCTCTAATGGGAGATCCTGTACTTCCATGTCTGGACGTTATCAGCCCCTCCAAGCTTATCCTCAAGCCGAGTAAGGTGAGTCATATTTTCAAAATGAGAACCTCAAATGGAAATAGTAAAGATTTGGATCTTATCCATTTGACATGTTCGACTAGATTCTAGAGCAGGCTAACCTAGGGTTTGTCATAGAAACCCTATATTTCCAAACTTGGAGTTTGGGAATTCAGTTTGGTCAGAAAGATGCGCCTCCTTGAGACAAGTTGCTCAGCTAGGCCACTTTCTGAAAATTGAGGTGGAAAGACTCTGATACTTGATTCCCTAGTTCCTCCCAGCAGCAGTTGCAGCTATAAATTGAAACTTCTCCTATTTAGAAACTACTACCACCAAAATATGCACCCTAGTGAGGAGAGTTAGCCTAACCCTCTTTGCTTGATGATCTGTCGAGAGAACACCTTCAATTAGGAATCCCTAGTTCCCGTAGCTGCACAGTGCCTTCTTTAAGAGAGGCTCTGATACCATGTTAGCTTTTCTTAAGATATGATTAGATTATCTAGGATCTTTATCTTAAAGAATAACAAGTACAACAAGACGCATAAGATATAAAAGATACACAAGACACAAATATTTTCACCGAGGAAACCATAAAGGATAAAACCCCACAAACTTCTTCAGAAAAGTAAGATGATAAAAAACAGTAATAAGAAGTATTCAACAACTATCTATATCTCCTCCTCTGACTGTCTCTCTCTCTCTCCTATGCAGTTGAGAGAGTGTGTTAGGTATGTATAAATGAGGGAGAGTGCCTCCCTATTTATACCCTTTTAATTCAATGACCAAATATAACATTCGAGCTTACATGTCATCTCACATGGGACCCACTTCTCCTAGAGAGACTACAAGTACATATTACATGATGTTAATCTGGGGACTATTTCCTCAAATTACAATGGAGGTTGTACCTCAAGGTCTAGACACAATTTAGACATCCCTTAAAGGGATAACACACATCCCCAATGGGGTTACAACAACATACAATGATAATATACATTAGAATATCTTCTGAAGTTACAAATACATCAACAACTATGTTGAGGTGTGTATGCAGTATTCTTCTACCTTTCTATACCACACTTATCATAGAAGTATTAAATTCATTCCCACAGAACTCTCCACTATTATCTATACTCAACACCTTCATTTTTTTGGACTGATTATTTACAATAGCCCTAAATTCTTTAAACTTAGCAATTACTTCAAATTTATTTCAAAGGGAATATATCCTTGTGTTCCTTGAGAAAACATCTATAAATGAAACATAATACACATATTTTCCTAATGTTGGAACAGGAATAGGTCCAAACACATCACTATGCATTAGTTATATAATTCCCTTTTCTCTTGTAGCACCAGATGCAAATCTTACTCGATTTTGTTTTTCGTATATGCATTGTTCACAAAAATCAAAATCTAGGGTGTAATCAGTCATACCTTCAACCATACCTTTACCTTGTAATGCTCGAAGTCCCTTTTCTCCAATATACGCCAATATTTGATGCCATAGAATTGCCTTTCCTCCTGATGCAATTAGGGTTCTGTCATCTTTACCTCCTTCCTTAGGCACAACTAAACTATTACGTTCATCAATGATGGTGCTTCCCAATAGTTTGTATAGAGTTCCTTACCAAACTCCCCTCATCAATACCAATGAACCTCGAACCATTTTGCAACCACAATCTCCATACACACTCTTTACTCCTGCAACATCCATCTTTCTGATAAATATCAAGTTTCTTGCTATATTTGGAATGTGTAGCACTTTGGGTAGAGTTCTAATCCTTCCATCCTTCAATTTTATCTTGACTCTACCACTTCCAGTGATACTGGCTAGTGAATCACCTCCCAAGTACACATCTCCTCCATTGTAATTTACATATTCACATTACTAGTCCCTATGAGGGCTCATATGACATGATGTACCTGATTCAATCAACCATATATCATGTTCTGAGTGATTACCCATGGAAGCTAGTTACACATCCCCTCCTTCTTCTGAGGAGGTGTTCACCTCTATGGAAAGGGTATTCTCAAATCACTTTACTTTCTCAACATTCTTAGATTGGCAATCCTTTTTATAGTGCCCAACTTTATTGCATTTCCAATACTTCCTTATTCCTTTTCCTGGGGATTTAAATCTACCCTTAGATTCAGATCATCTCCCCCCAAGATCCTTTTTTTTGTTTCTCTCCTGGGGAGAACTCCCACAAACAAGGATCCATGCTATGATTATACATGGTTTTCTACTTAATCTCTTCTAGTAGTAAGGATGATATTATTTCATCAAATTTTATGGTTGCTTGGCTAGCACTAACTATTGCAACAATTAGGTTGTCCTAGGAATCTGCAAAGAACACAATAATGTAATACATTTATCTTCTTTAGTCATTTTAATGACAATAGAGGTTATTTGACTTACCAGAGTATTGTAGACATTAAGATGCTTTGTTAGAATTTCATTTTCATCCAGTCTGAGGTGAAATAGTTTCTTTTGTAGAAACAACTTGTTCACAAGGTATTTTGATTGATACAAATTCCCTAGTTTCCCCCAAATATTTATAGCACCATATTCACCAGATACTTTCAACACCACAGAGACTAATAAGCACAATCATATTGTACTCCTCACCCTTCTTTCTAATTTATCCCAATATTTGTTTAATGTTCCATTGGTTTTCGTACCCAGATCCACAACAATCCATTGTTCTTTATCTACAAGAATATCCTCCATTTTGAGCTTTCATAGCTGAAAAATACGGCCATTAAATTTCTCGATCTCAATTCTTGAACTACTCACCATTCTCTTTCAATGCACAAATCAACACTGTAAAGCTCCCACTGAACCCGAGTTTATCACACACCCAATCTCTATCAACTACATCAAACCTTCAACAACAAAGGCACCCCGATGATGCTAATAACCAAGCTCTGATACCACATGTAAGTTTCTAAACATGTGCAGAGCATCAAAGCATAACAATTCTTTTATGAAAAACAGATATTATACCACAACATTCACACATAAACATAGATATTTACCTTGGAAACCCTTAACCGAGAAAACAAACAAACCTTGGAGCCACACCTCCTATTTGCTCATCATCATTATGAATAACTCACAATAAAATATAGGTATTTTGTAGCCTCCAATACCCTAATCCGTTAACCTAGATTACAAAATAGACCCCAATCCCTTAACCAAGACTAAATTACATATTTTTAGAAAATTCCCCAAAATAGCCAAAAAATTGGCTCACGTTGGATGGCCTGATGACCATTTCCGTGAAGGTGTCGACATGGACTGTTAGATGTAGCGCTGACAGGAAAACCTCCCCTCCACACACACATGTGAATAATATAACATATACCCAACATTGTTGTCATATTTGATCTAAGAGGAAGGCCTTTAAATATATTTTTCCTAAAGAATATGTTCATGAATAAAAAAAATAAGTAGGGGAGAAGGAATAAGTGTACTTAGCTGAAGAGGGGAATCAAGTTGACCAAATAGGCATTGTCTCATATCTTATGCTTCATCTTGATGATGATAACTTTGTGCTAGACATCCTAGATATTTGTGTGGATAGTCCTTACAATGACTCTAAAGGGTTTTATACAAATTCTGATTTTGATGAGTTAGATATTGAATCGGTGGAATTTCAATATCAAATTGATACAGATATGTGATTGATATTATTTAATCAAGTGTTCAACAAATTCAAATGAGTATTTTTATGATTTCCCTTCCTGATTTGAGCTCCTTGATTATATGCTATGTGACTTGGATGGATAATTGACGTAAGATAAATTTCCTAGATAGTTCACATTAGATAAAGAGTTAAAGTATCAATATTTTTTCCCTCATGACTCTAATAAGATACACATAATTTAAAATTGTCAATTCTAATCTACACACCTAAGACACCTAAGATACAAGCCTAATCCATGACATACAAAAATATAACATAAGCAACCTAAGATACAAACCTAATCCATGACATATAAAAATATAACATAAGCCACCTAAGATACAAATTTAATCCATGACAAATAAAAATATAACATAAGCCACCTAAACCACACACCTAACCACCTTACCTAATGTACTTATCCATGTGTGCCTAAGGGACATTTTACATGGAGATAATATTGTCTTATAAATTCATAATGGACATTTTATGCTTATGTGCACACCTAAGAGATGAATTATAATTGGTTTTAATTAATTTTTTATAGCTATCTTTATTTAAACTAGCATAGATTAATCTTAACTCTAGATCTACCTAGCATTGCAATTCTGCAAGGGATCAAATCTCATGAGGTGAAAACCTTTCCTCAAATTTTGCATTCTAGAAAAGGTTTTCACCTCAAGGGATTTGATCCATTTCAACTCTTTCTAGATCTAAAGTTAAGATGGATATTTGAAATACTTGCTTTAGAATGATAGAAATGGTTACCCATCAATATACTCTTTATGTGTGGCCATTGTTTTGTCATACTATGTTTTCCTAACCCCCTTTGAGTGAATTTTATCCCTTTAAACTCCTTTGAGAAAGAGCTTGGGCATGCTCCCGAATTCCATCTATTTGAGTGTGAATCTAAACATGATCCTAAATTCAATCCCTTTTATTTCTCTTTGAGTGGGATCCTAGTAATTCTCCTTATTTCCCTTTTTCACTCCCACATATGCTCCCCAAGCTCCCTCTCCATTTAAACTAGACATGCTTTCATACACATGCTCTGAGAGCTCTTTTAAACTATACATAGTTTCTAGGATTTTCCATGGGAAACTTCATGGACCAAATCTTCTCCCAAGTCCTTTTAAACTCCCTTGAAGATGTAGGCTACAAATCCTCCCTAAGTCCCTAAGAACCTTTTTAAACTAGACATGATTTATAAACAAGTGCACTTTGTATCCCTTAAATTCAGATTTTTTTTTATGTTGTATGTACATTTTCATTACAATGATTTTTTAGTAGGACATTATAGTTAGCATTACTAACCATACCCTTTAAAACAATACCATTTGAACTAGTGCTCCCCAAGTCCCTTTACCAAAAACATTTGAACTATATAGGATTGCATATATTTTAACTAGACGTGCTTTCATTAGTAAGAACTTGGACATGATCCACAAGTACCTTTGGACTAGACAAGTTTTTTGTAAAAAAATTATCAAACCCCTTTGAACTAGACATGTGTTTTGGCATGTGCTTCCCAAACTCCTTTGAATTTGACATTAGTCCCAAAGTACATAATTTCTCCCCAAGCTCATTGGAACCAAACATCCTTTATATTGCATGATCCCTAATTTTTTTGGATATAAACATATTTTTGTCTTTGCAATTCCCTTTCAACTAGATGGAATTTTTTATGTCATAAATATTTTTGAAAGAGATATGCTCTACAAGTCCCAAGATGATCCCAAGTCTTTTTCAATTGAAAATTCCTTTTGACATCCCTAGATGTTCCCCAAGTATTTTTCAATTCGACTAATTTTGAACATCATAAGTCCCTTTGCATTAAACATGCTCCCCTAGTATCCAAGGTGATGTAAGCATCCTCCCTCACTTTGATACTAGCACCTTTCAATTGACCATGGTCCCCAAATCCCTTAGTTGATGTGAATTTTCCTTGTGGTTGTTATTATTATTTCTCTTTGAACTAAACTCATTCTTCTCAAGTGATTAATTTGATGTGATAAGATCCTTTCTTAGTCATGTAAGTCCCCAATTTGATGTAATAACATCCTTCCTAACTTTGGTAAGTCTTAGGGTTGATGTGAGGAAAGTTTCCCTCACTTTGGGAGTTATCTGGGTTGATGCAATATAGTTCTCCCTCACTACAATACCAGAATCCCCATGTCCCTAGGTTGTGGTTATTTTATATGATCCTAACTTTAGTAATATATTAGCTTCATCTTTGGGATCCTTCCCATCAACACCATTAGCATTGGACCCTCAATTTGTCATCTATGTGAGGTTGCAAATAAGTTCCCTCAATTTGTATTATACTAAGAATGTTGGTGGAATCCTATGCAACAACACCACTTGCATTAGAAATCCTTTCCATATCGCCACATGTACTTTTGTCTCCTTAATATATGTAGGTATGGAACATATGAAAATGTACTATTTATAAGTGATATTTAATGAGTATGTGTAACTTCATCATTCCATATATTCAAGGCTACAAATAATCCCCATGATATCTCAATTTTATTCTTGAAGGAAATGTACCTAATATGTGCATTAGATGTCCTTGAGTCAAAACTAGTACAAAATTTTTAGATGGCCTTGAGTCACAACAATACAAAATGTTTATATGGACTTGAGTCATTATATAAATAATAATTATGACTGAGGGATAGAGGATGAAGGCATAATCCTATTTCTAATCCAATTTGAATTACTATATTAAGATAAAAAATCAAAGATGAAAATATAAAAAATCCAATGTTTAATAGAAAAATGGTTAAATATTGAATAAACGATGTTGGTTCGATGTAAAAACCATAGTTACAATGTTTATTCAATTGATAACAAACATTGATTTAATGTCAATAGGCTACAATTAGTTAATTGACGCTTGATCTTTTTTATATATAAAAACTAATTAAATCTTAGATACATTAGAATTTATATAGGTTAGAAGATTTAGAGTTTATATATGATAGGGGTTATAAGGTAATTTACGTTTTTTGTTACAAGGGATATCGATTAGGCATGCCAAGTTATATAGCTTAAGGAAAACCTGTGACGAGTTATATAGGTCAAGGATTTTATGGGTTATGTATAGGGGTTATAATGGTTTGGTGTTACTAGTGTTAAGTTTTTAGAGTAAAAATAGTTATAGGGTTTTTATTTTATTGATGTTAAGGTTTAGGATTTATAGGATTTAAATATTAGGGGTTAAGTGTTGGCTTTATATATGAAGCATTAACAATTAAAGTGGCTATAGGATTTAAATATAATACATTATAATGGTTAATTTTACGGTTAATAGGGTTTAAGTGTTCAAAATTATAGTTAATCCTAACCCCTTAACCCGTAACCCTTATTCCATTAAACCCTAACCAATTAATCCAGGATTGCTTAACCCCCTAACCTCTAAACCCTTTATCCATTAACCCCTAACCTTTCCATAACCCCTAAACCCATTAAACTCTTTACCCTTGAGCCCCTAATCCATAAAACCCCTAACTCTTAATCCGTTAACCCCCTTAACCCCATAATCCATTAACCCCCTTAACCTCAAATACCTTAACCCCCTTAACCCTTAAGACCTTAACCCCACAAGCCCTTAAGCCCCTATTGTGGGAAAAATGGTTCAATGGTGATCTGATTCTCCTTCCTTATAGGTTGCAACCAAGTAAATAGTACATGAGTGGGTTATTATGGCAAATACAAAGATGGTGAAGCTATGAAATGAATAACGACATGTACAAAAGCCACTTCTAAGACTATACTTCCAAAAATGACATGAAAAAAAAGAAATGTTCTTCAACCAAATTTTTATTGTCCAATTAAAAACTTTTGAATATAATGCGATCACTTTGAGGAAGGTATTTTCCAAGAGGAAACCAACACTCCCTTTGGGAGGGTCCTTTGAATTCTCTTTTATTGCTTGCTAACTAACTTGGAATGGCGAAGGAAAACACTTGCTTCTTAAGGAAGAAGTCATGGGTGCTTGAGATACCAATGAATGGTAAGAATGTGGATGGAAGAGATGTATTCCAAGTAGATTATTTCCTATAGGCATACATGCAACCTTTGAATCCACTTCTTTCTAGGTCATATGATTATTCAAGTTAATTGATTTTAATTGTGGAAATATAGGTAATTTTCACAATTTCTTGCAATACCAACGATAATCTGAGTCATTAATTTCTAGTCATAAGTAACTAAATTACTTATAACAATGGTACCTATGAATGGAAATTACTTGTTCCCATTAAATTAGATACAATAATTAAGTATGTTATTTCTGGTAATAGAAGTCATAAGTAATTTCCAATCATACGTAAATTACTTATAACATTGGTACTTTTGTTGTTTGTCCATATATTTCAGTTTTTGTTTCTTATTAATAACAATATGTTATTTATGTTTTGAGATTCATGCATAGATTTTATTGCCACATTTTGAACATCATACTTTGACATGAGTGTCCATTACAATTAATGACATTATGTTGTTTACAAAAATCTATATGATATTTCAAATTAATTAATTTTAACTATGGAAGTGCTAGTAATTTTTCTGATGACTTGTAATTCCAATAGTAACCCGAGTCATAAGCAATCTCCAGTAATAAGTAAATTACTTATGACAATGATACATTTTCGTTGCATGTGTTTACTTATAAGTAAATTACTTATAACAATGTACTTGTGTTATAAATTGGATTTTAATGTATGTTACAGTAATGGTAGTATGTTCTTTACATTTTGATCATCATGCATTAATTTTAGTGTCCATTGCATTATGTTGCTTACAAAAATTCATTTGACCATTCAAGTTAATTAATGCTAATTATGAAATTGCAAGTAATTTCTACAATTAGATTTTTTTATTAAAAACAAATTATTTATAGTTTGATATATAATTACTTTAAAACTAATATAATATATGTTATATGAGATTAGTTTACTTATAATTAACACACACAACAAAATTTATTGTTGGTATAAGTAAATTACATATAAAAATGATATTGTTTGTTGTAAATTAAATTTAAATGTCATTTATATTAATGACAATATGATGTTTACATTTTGATCTCCATGCATTGGTTTTATTGTCCGTTACATTAATGACATTATGTTACTTCCAAAAAATCATATTATAATTCAAGTGACTAATTAATTTTAATTATGGAAAAGTGTGTAATTTCCAAAATTACCTACAATGTTGGTTATCTAAGTCATAGGTAATTTCCATCCACAAGTATGTAAATTACTTATAAAAATGATTCTTATGATTAGAAATTGTGTATGTTTGCGTTATATTAATTACATTAATTACGTATGTTGTTTTGAGTAATCCAAATCATAAGTAATTTCTATCTTAACTTCATATCTATCATATCTATCTTAACTTCATATCTAGTAATTTCTATCCATGACTAAAATCAATCTATAATATATATCTTAACTTCATATCTAGAATGCATTGAGAAGGATCAAATCCCTCAAGGTGTAAGCCCTTCGTCCACTTTTACATACTGGAAAGAGTTTGTAGATATTTGATCCATTTCAACACATCTCAAAACATAATAAATCCAAAATTAAAATAATTTTAAATTAATTTAACAATTATTTATATATCCTCTTTGAAACTTTAGCCACTCCTGTTATCTTGTATGGGTGTGAGGTTTGGGGTTGCAACATCTCTAAAGAATCCTGGAGAAAGATTGAGCAAATCCAGAAGCGTTTTATAATGTATAAACACAAAATTAAAAGCAATACACCCTACCTTATTCTCATTATAGATGTGGGTCTTTCCCCTATTGAGATCCTAGCTATGACTAGGTTCCTGTTGTACAAGCACAAAACCAATAACATGGGAGACCATAGACTTCCTAAGCTAGCTTTAAATTCCAGCCAAAACCACCTAAGGCTCAAGCAAGGTTGGCATAAAGATACCAGGTCCTGGTTAAACATTGGGAGATCGACGAAAATGTTGCATTGCAAAATATTAATAACATTAAAAATATTGTTACTTCTAAGTTTAAAAAGAAAATGTGGTATGAGAAATATCTAGAGGCGAAAAGAAAATTAAGATACTATAAGGATTGAACCTACTCTAGAAGATCAAAAATATCTCTTTGTTTTAACAATTTCAAAGAAAAAAATTAATATATCCAAGATAAGAATGAACTCTCATGAGTTCCATAGTGAAACAAGTCATTGGGAAGTTCCTAAAACACCATGGGTGGAAAGGATTTGCCATCTCTGTGAGAATATGAACATTGAGGATGAAAAACATTTCCTCTTAGAGTGCCCTGTGTACACCCACATTATATCTTAGTTTCATGTTCTTTGTTGCAATACCGACCTTCCTATCCTTTTAACTTGTCAAAATTATAGTGAGCTCGGGACACTTCTCTCCAAGCTCTTTGAGCATAGAAATGCAATTTTAAAACAAACTAAATAATTCGATTCTTTAGGTCCAATAGACATTAACCACCACCACCACCACCATCATCATCATATTAAAAAAAATTAAATAAAAATTAATAGCATCGAAGTCATAAACAAATACACTTATTAAAATCACAACCTAGCCTATAATCTTTCTTTAAAAAGGTAATAAATCTAATGCATAACCCTCATAAATGTAATGAATTCTAATGAATTCTTTTTGAGTGAGATTCTTTTTCAATCTTGCATTAATAATTTTAAAAAAATAAATATATGAGCATGATCTACATAAAATACAGTGTGATGTGCATATTTTTTTGTTAATTTTTTTCGCATTATACAATTATTTATTATTTTTCGAAAGTGACTACATTCGATTTCAGCATCATTTTAAATACATATTTGTCCACGTAAAGGAAATTTTTCTATTTTTTCAAAAATTGAAAAACCAAAGATACCCTTTTGAAGAGGACAGGTCGATATGTGATGTGTGCATTTTTAAGAATTTTTTGGCTGTGTATTTTTAACTCTGCGGATTTTTCTTTGAGCTGCTTTGAAGTTGCAGTGTGGTTTTCTAAGTATAAGTTTTAGAAGTAATTAAAAAATAAATATCATATGAATGCCAAAATGTGTGTATGATACCACAATGGATAGAAGATTCGTTGGTGAATTTATTGGTATCAACTCCGCTCAATTATGTGCTAGGAATGGCAGGGTTTACACCTCTGCAAGGCACAGGAAATTTTCCATTTGTTTGAATGTGGGCTAAGTCTGTTTTTTTAAGCCCTCGACCG
>LPNX010147667.1:134034-150435 GCA_001517045.1 Pseudotsuga menziesii
ATGAAAAGAAGAGTCATTTATCTTTATTTGTAGAAATGGGTCTTGGAGTCTTAGGAGTTATAGATATGATTGATCAAATCTATGACTCCTCGACCCATATCTACACATAAAATTTAGAGGAAGCAAAAGTAGTAATGCTTTTACATGTTTCTTCTTCAAGGTATGGCATGCATAGAAAGCCACTAACGCGATGGCTCGGAGACTGGAGTTACATAAAGCTCAATTAAAATGAATATATTTTGCAGTCTTTGGTAATTTAGTGATGTGTCCCTACTTGTAACCAAATCCATATATTTTTAGGAATAAATGTGCCACATACAATCAATGAGGGTGCATTTCCTCTTGGTTCTTTATTTTCTTGGGGTTGCCTATATATGAAGACACATGCCTAAATAATTAGACATTCATTCATGTACTCTCTTGGAGAATCCATTGTTAATAATAAAAAAATATTTGTTTTGATAATTCTTTCTCTTCTATCTTTTACTAAGTGTATTATTATTTCATTTGACTTCTACATCTATTAGTTTAAAATATCACTAGTATTGAATTTCTTTTTCTAATTCAAAAGAATAATTTTAATATTTAACTTTAATATATTTTAACTTTTTTTACTAAATTTATAAAAATTAAAATGAACATTTATATTCATGCATGATTAAATATGCATTCATGTCTCTCCCATATTTTGTAGTTTTTTTTCAATTATTGTAATAAATGATTTTTTCTTTCTAGTAAAGATATTAATTTTCAAGGGACTTTTTTATATCTTTATCTTTAGATAACTTAAATTCAATGGGAGTTTTTTTATATCTTTGTCCTTAGATAACTAAAATACAAATGGTATCTTGTATGGATGTTAATTTTGACATCTTTAGCTTAAGAGAAAGATAACTCATTATGTTGTCATTAATGCAACACCAAGTTGGTGTAACATTATATAAACCATGAATTTTTAATTGCTTCGAATTTGAAATTTAAATAGTAATATTTCGAAATTGAAATGAACTTAAACCCTCTAAACATGATGGAAGTAATATATCCTTCCTAATATTGTGTCACATATTAATTGATCTCTAAATAAAATAATAAAATAATAAAAATAAAAATGTCAAATATTACAAGTTAATTAATATAGTAGGGTTACATATGGAAATGGATTGCCACTCATTATTAATTAGTTAATATTGTATTGTTATATTATTTTTATATAAAGGAATCCATTATGATTTATCAATAATGAATTTTTTAAAGTTATATTAATCTTTAAATAAAATAAAATAAAAATGTCAAATATTACAATATTATTTTTATATAAAGAAATGCATTGTGATTTATCAATAATTATTTTTTTAAAGTTACATTAGCACAACTACATAATGTTATCTAGTAATTCAAATATATTAAGACTAAATACTTATATTAATCACTTTGATATATTTGCAAAGCTAAAACTAGAAAGCATGATTTTAGTTGTAAATCAATGTCAATAGTAATTGTGGGGTATAGTTTATTAAAATGATTAAAGTTTCTATTATATTTAAAATTGAATATTTTGAAATTACCAAAATCCATTTATATATATTTATTTAAATTTACAAAATTTTATATTATTTTAAAATAATTATTTTTTACATTTACATTAATCATTCATGAAGCTTTCGTTTTTTTCTCTAATTCATTTTTTTTTAAAAATTGATAGATTCATTTTACAAAATAATCTCTTTTAAAATTGAGCGTTTTCATATATATTTTAAGGAATCTAGACAAGATTCCTTGAAGTGGTCATTAAACTTCCAAATTAATTTGTATATTCACAATAATTTTTATAGGTAAAGTCTAAAAGAGGAAGAAGAGGCTTTACAAAATCTCAAGCAATGGAGAAAAATATGATGCCTTAGGGTTGAGGTAGTTTCTTCGCATATTTTCTAGTTAAGGGAAATTTCTTATCAAAATATGCACGAATGAAGAAGGGAGTTTGGGGGCATCCATACATGCTAGGGAATTGGCTCAACATGTTTGGGTGATTAAATAAATAGAAAGTTATTAAAAAAAATTCCTCATGTGAATTGGCTCAACATGTTTGGGTGATTAAATAAATTGGAAAGTTAAAAAAAAATTCCTCATGTGAATTGGCTCAACATGTTTGGACTCGTGGAGATTAAATTCGATGGGTAGGCTATGCTAATGGAAGATATAGTAGAAACGTTTTTTGAAATGGAGAATGTTCCTTAAAACTAAGGTTTTAAATAATTTCTTTGAATCAAGTATTTCATTTTTATTTAAAAGTCAATAATTATAAGAGATTTATGAAAAGTAGTGATTGAATGATCAAATTTGAAAGGAAATTAAAAGCATTTTCATGTAAATAGTTAAAGAAAAATCAAGAAAGATATGCTTGATGATATGATCCCTAGACCATAATAAGAGTTTTTGCATATTATTTTTATGGCTTTCAAAGGGAAATTCAATCAATGACAATGATAAGTCATAGTTGATAAAAAAAATATGGATAGTTGCTCATGAGGGGTTGAAGTTAACATTGATGGTGCCTTAAAGGAAATTATTAACTTGTAAGACTACCCCTATATATTTGGGAAATTCTACCCCTATGTAGTTCTCCACTAGTGCTTGATATGTTTCCTATGGTTGTATCATATCTTTCTTTGGCTAAGGATCCTGCTCATCTTGATCAATCTCCATATATGCAGTTAACTCCTTATCCCCTCTCTTTTGGTCTGATAAGTGCTCTTACTTACTCCACTCTACTGATATCTTTTGAACTTATTCAATTTCATTCCAACTCTCCTTATTGGCCACTTTCTCCCATTCTTGTATGGGTTGGAAATCATACACAGCATTCTTGTTTTCTAGCCTCTGCTTTGAGATGACCTTGTGTGGGTCATAAGATGCAACTTCTGCTTTTCCCAAATTTAGTTTCTCTAGAAACTATTCGATATAGTTTAGAGAAATTAAGTATTTCACCTAAGAAGGGACAACAAATTTAGGGATATAAAATGTTCTATGTTGTATAAAACTCTTGAAAGGTAATTCATCAAATACAAGTCTTTTGTTGACATATTACATAGCTAGGACTCTCAAAGTAAACTTGTAGGGTTTCCCTTCAAAACCATATATTTGAATTACGTTGTGCTATTTGAATAGGAACAAGTACCTGACCATTGTTTCTAGACTAAAATGAAAACGTCTCTTTACCTTCATTGGGCATTCTGTGATGGTAAATCCCATGGATTATTGTGTATGCAATATTCATCACCTTATTTGAAAACTATGTGTAGTTAGATTTGTTTTCATGTCTCAAAAATAAAGGATTCCATTCATAAATAGGGATATAAGATTAAAAGCTTATTGATCTCAATTAAAATTGAATATATTAATAATTAAACAAAATATTAATTTTCTATTTTAAATTTTTTAAATACTTCAGATAAAATAATCTCATTAATATAATAATTAAACATAAAACATGTTTGATGACATTTAAAGTTTTAAGAAATGATAAATAAAAATAAAAATAAATAATATAAAAATGAAATTCTAAAAGAATTTGACATGATAAAAATTAAGCTTGAATATGTTCCAGCAAAGGCATAGAAATAGAATTTATACTATTTCCAAAAGACGCAGCAGCAACAAAATTATAATTGGCAATTTGGGGAAAAGGCTTTTTAACTTATGCTTTGAACCCTAATTTTGCTCCGATGACGTGGTACGTACTTAAAAATCAGATAATGCAGAAAAAATCACCATCTAGGGATTTCCACCGTATAGGATCGTTTCACACAAGTTAGCGGAATATTTTCTGACATGAAATCTCTGAGGGACATGCGTCGCACATCCGCAACACTTTGGCAGATGAACAACGCCGATAGGCATCACATTGTATTTTTATGTTTTCTTTTCACTCTAATGTTAATATCAACATTTCCTATATGGAGAATGATATTTTATATTCTCTGTTAAATCTCCTCAGCAATCGAGCTTAAATTGCTCATATATTTTGGTAGCTGTGCCAACGCCAAGTTCAAAGTTCAATTCTGGTAATTCCTATGTACATACATTCATGGTTAAATTGTAAATCCATATTTCTTAATGTTTCTTTGCTTTCCCTAGTATTTGTGTCCATCATAGTGTTTTGTCTGGTTAGACTAAAGGATTTGCCCATTTATTATAAAGCCCTCGACCGAGGTTCATACCTCGACCAAGTTAATAACTCGGTCTAGGTATTTATTAACCCTCGGTCGAGGTATTAAAACCTCAACCGAGGGCTAATAAATACCTCGACTGAGGGTTGAACAAAACCTCGGTCGAGGGCTTTATAAAACCTCGGTCGAGGTGTTAATACCTCGGTCGAGGGTTTAACAAGCCCTCGACCGAGGTACATTTTTTTGTTTTTAGCAAGATGCGCTTGCCAAAAAGTGTTACCCAGGTCCGTGGATTCACCCAAAAATAAATTTATTATTATGCTTGAAACTTATAGAGTAATTGAAACTAATAAAGTAATTGAAACTAATAGAGTAAATAAACACTTTGATGACATGGATCAATGTTTTAGTAAATATATTTAAAATAATAATAAATGTTTTTAGTAAATATATCTAAAATAATAATAAAATCTTTTAGTAAATATATTTAAAACAATAATAAAAACATTTTCTTAAAGTGAATTGAGAAATAATTGAGAATAGAGTAAATAAATTAATGCCATGTAATTGAAAAATAATTGAGAATTAAATATGTTAACCCTGTAGGTTAAAATATAACTAAAACAAACAACAATACAAACTTTTCATTATAGAGTGAGTAAATTAATGCTATACGATTAAAATGAAAAGGTGGAAAACAATAAGTTTGATTTAGTCATTATTTATATATATAGTTTGTTTAACCTTGTAAATCATTTCGAAAAACTATTAGGATATATGACTTTTTTACATGTTATTTAAGGTAGGTATAAGTTAATAGTGGCTTTTTAAGGACATATCAGTGTTTGTAAAAAAATCAATTTTTTTTATGAATGGTTTTTTTATTTATTATACTTAAAGAATACTACTAGCTAATGATAGTCTTTCATGTTAAAAATATGGAAAATAGTTATAAGCTAATTTGGAAAATTGATTTGAAATTTTGATAATAGTGTAAGAAGATAAAATACTTGAAAATAATATGCTAGTTACTTACATTTTATTTATGATTTTTTTCCCTCTTACTAACAAAATAGAACAAAGACCTATAGTAATGTTTGCATTTATTTATTTATTTTTAAATGATGTTTGAGTTTGTTAAATATTTAATATATTTGGTTGGATTATCAATTGAAAAGACCCATAATAACATTGTAAAACCATTATATGTGTGTGTGTTTATTTGATTTTAAATATTAATGTAATTGTTACTTTTCATTTTCAAAATGATCAATACATCTTAATTGTATACTTTATAGATAATCTCCTTTTTCAATAAATTAGGTTTACAAATAAAATAAAATAAAAAATACAATTGTTTATAAATAAAATTAACAACTTTACTTCTTCATCCACTTATCACTTAATCACAATATTATAATGCTTCTGAAATTTTAATAACTCAATAATTTTTTTATAAAATAGATCTTTGGTTCAATATAATATTAAAAATAATAATAAGCACAACTTGGTGTGTGTGCATCTGCTCACACATATCTTTCTTATAAAGAATACATAAATCTCCAATTTAGTAACATTTGTGTTTATTAAAAATATTGTGTGTATAAAAAATCATATATAGATTTATAATAATAATTACAAGCACCATCTTATAATTGTATTATAGATTTCAAACAATATTATAATTAAGTCAATATTATTTAGGAGGTGATAGAATTTCTTAATTTATCATATATTATGTTTTTTGAGATAATAGACTAGAACATTTAGGCTTACCAAGCCTAACTATACAGGGAATCGATATACCCCCAAAAACTGGCATGGCATATTTGGAGGAACCACCCAATCTTTAGCTCTCTTCCATAACATAAATATACCAACTACTCCCCCAAATCCAAGCCCCATTCCCATCCCCAATGCTATCAATGACATATTTTCATTTACACGACTTAGCCATCCTACTCTTACTTCACTACTTTTAGTAGCACTATCACATTTTTCTCACTTGCCACAAAGGTTGTTTGATGAAATGTCCAGAACAGCCAACCCATGTAATTTTGAGAGGTCTTTAGGTACTAGTCCACTCAAATTATTTTTCGCTAAGTCCAATTGATCCAAAGTAGATATCTCACTAAGAGATGAAGGTATTTTCCCTTCTAGATGATTTTGAGATAAATTCAACAATCTCAAGTGGCTCATACTTCCTATGCTTGCAGGGATTTCTCTTGGAAGATTGTTGCAAGACAAATTAAATATAGTGTTATCAGAAGACATATATGAAAGATTATACTCATTTCCTTTGATAACAATTTATATTTCCTCCAGGAATGTATCGCCATTTGACACATTTGCAAATCCATAGAGTCTCTCAAGATGAGTTGGTATTCTCCCACTGAATTTGTTGTTGGATAAATCCAACACATGCAATTTCATGAGATTCATGATGTTTTCAGGAATACAACCATTTAGATTATTATAACCAAGGCTTAAAACACCCAAGTCATGAAAAAATGTGAAGTATTGAGGAAGCTCACCTATCAATCCATTTTTCCTTACATCCAACAAGTTAAGTTGGGTACAAGAGGCCAAAGATGGGCAATGTGCCAAAGAGGTTATTAGAGTGAGCTGAGAAAATTGTCATATAAGTGCAATTGCCAAAGACATTAGGAATCACTTCGGTCAAGTTGTTTTTTGATATATCTAATATTTTCAGTGAAACCAAACCATTAAAACTATCAGGAATACTCCCAAAAATAGTATTATTATATATGTTTAGTATAGTAAGAGCCTTTAATTGACCTATGTTATATGGAATTGTGCCTATCAAATTGTTGTTTGAAAGGTAAAGGTTTTCAATATTTCTTAAATTAGTAATAGTTTCAGGGATGCTACCTTTCAGTTTATTATTAGAAAGATCTAGGGGAGTCAATTGACTCAAATTTCCTAGGGCTATAGGAATGCAACGAGTTAACTCATTGTTTGAAATATATAAAGAAGTTAATTGACTTAAATTGACCAGGACTTTAAATATGCTTCTAGTGAGTCCCTTTTGAAAAATGGTTAGGCTAATCAACTTGGTCAAATTAACAATGTCTTCATGCTTCATTCCAATTCTAGAGAGCGTCAATGTGGCCAATTTGGTCAAATTTGCAATTTCTTTAGATATGCTCTCTTCTTCGAGGTCATAACTATAAAGAAATAGATGGGAAAGAGGAAGCCAGAATAGTTCAGAAGGAATAGAACCCGAAATATTAGAACCAATAATCAATAGCTCTATAAGATGTGTCAGATTACCCAACTGGTGTGGTATGCTCCCTTTGAAGTTAAGACCATAGAGCCACAGAGTCGAGAGGGGAAGTTTGAATATTTCTAAAGGAATAGAACTTGACATATTGTTGTTCCCAATCCACAGCTCTGTAAGATGTGTCAAATTACCCAACTAACGTGGTATATTGCTTGAGAATTTAATTAAAATATATATTTTTAAATATAATTAAATATTATTAATTTTATATTTTAAATTTATAAATTTATTTTTTTATTTTTTAATTTAAATTTTCTAATAACATATAACATATATATGGCATTGTTTTCCATACTATTTAAACTTTTAATTACAAGATCAAGCTTTCTACAGAAAGGAGAAATATGCATATTCTATTTAAAACAAACAAACTAAACATAACTTCTTCTTTTTTATTTTTATTTTTTATATATAGGAGATGTCTAATAACTAGATTATTTGGTCACTATAAGGGCTTTTCCACTAGATATTTATTTTGCAAATTTAAATCTAAATGTATTTTAATTAAGAATTTTAATAATTTATGTCGAAAATTTTCAAAATCGTGTTAAAAAAACCAAGTATTTTCGTTCGAAATCATCGAACCTTTAGACTATGGGATTTATTTATAAGTTAAAATTATATTATTTTTATATTTATAATTAGAATAAAATATTTATAGATTTTTTTTTAGATTTTATAAATAAATAAAGTTAAAATATATTTTATATAGAGACAGACCTTGTTGACTACGGCGAACCTTATGTACTAGATAGAATTTTAATTAAGGCGTTTTTGTCCACTGTCAAAAACGTATGACTCTCCATGGCATATGATATGGCTAGACCTTATGGACATGATACATCCATCTAGACCTTTTTCCGATAGCCATTTTTGGGCATCCCCATCCATTTTTGGGCATCAATGATTTTTTTTTTAATTTGAATCCAATTACGTTTTTGTGAAATCTGAATTTTGAAGTGTCAAAATCAAGTATTTGAATGCAGAAATAGATTTTGCATCATTAAATAACCAAATGGCACCAAGATTATGCAAGTTTAACAACTATCATATGTTTTTTCAAGAATCAATCTAACCTTGTTACGTGAAAAACAAGACAAAATAAAAGAAATTAGATAGTTTTTATTTTTAAAATAAAGGAAATTTAAAACAATAAAAAATGATATAATAAAACTTAAAATGGATTTTGGATCTCCTTGTAAAATAGATTTTACTATGTATTAAACCAATTCATATAATTTCCTATCTAATTATTAAAGTTAATGAATATCTTCAAATATTTATTTCTCTACAAGTTGTATCATTAACTCTCAATGTATAATTAATAAGGCCTATCCCATGTATAATTAGTAAGAAGTAATATGTTGCTGATGCTTCTTTAGAGGGTGAACTTACCCAATCCAATACCACTTTACTTTCTTCTCTCTATAAAGGCTAATCTTAGGTGATGCACAAGCCTTTCAATATTTCCTTCCTTATCTTCAAATGTAGATTTCTTTGAAGTAAGCCATTACCCCCAAATGACATAACATGTGAGAGCCTTTACTAGACCTAGTGCACCATTAGTAATCCAATCTTCACAGCATTCTATCAATGTTGATTTATTCCATTGGTGTTGAATGTTAAACAACTTAAGGATATCCTTCAATAGCTCCTTTGGAAAAGGGTAGAGAACAAATAGAAGATCTATTGACTCATTTTCAATTTATATAAACAGCAACACCCTAGCCCAATTCAACCACTCTTTGGACCATTATCCGTGTTAGTATTTTATTTGAAGTGTCATTCACAAAAAAAAAATTGTTTTTAAAGGACCATTCACTATAAGTGTGATAAGGAATGTCATTCAAAAGCTAGGAGCCAATAATGTCATTGATGGTAAAGGACTATAGGTTGAATTTATTAAGAAAGGGATAAAATCTTTGACTAGTCCAATTACTCATCTTTTAAATGAAGTTGTAAGTTAGAATCTTCTTTCATCCTTCTCACACCATATTATTCACCCCATAATTAAATTAAGGGATATTCTCGATCCAAATAATTACACGACTATTAGTTTGGGAATACCATTGCCAAACTTTATGATGTGGTGATAGCTCTTGATGTAATTGTAACTTCGGAATGTATTCACTTGTATATCTTATGTATTGTACCCGATGTTTATTTCGGGAAGTGTCTGTAATGTATTTGAGTCATGTCATGCCCCGATGTTCCTATCGGGAGATTCAATAATGTAAACAAGTCATGTAAAGTCATTGTGGATAACCCTCATATTGATCAAGGGTTAAAGTCCCCACAGTTGTGGGGCACTATGGTTATTAGACTCTCCTAGAGATGTCGTCTCTAGTAAGTAATTGTTAAGTGGGGCCAACATGTTAAAGTGGACATTAAGTGAATGAAATAATATAAATAGAGATTGAGCCTCTCTATTTATCACACACACACTCACTCACTGGGGTGCATGAGTGAGAGAGAAGTTGCTGGGAGAAGAGAGAGACTACTACTGTCGGGAGATCATCTTTATGTTTTCAGGTTTTATTTTTGGTGATGATTCTATCTCTGAGGAAGTTGCCGGGTTTTCTCCTTTATGGTTTCCCAGAGGAAAATATTTGTGTCTATTATCTCTTATGTTTATTGTTGTGCATGTTATTCTCTCAGTTAAAGATCCTAATATAATGCTAGCTTGAATGATGATAAAAATCTAACATGGTACCAGAGCTAACCTGAGAAGAAGACATTGTGTAGCTGCAGAAGCTAGGGATTCTTACTTTTTGGGTCTCACTCCACAATCGATCAACAAAATTATGCTAAGCTGACTCTCCATTAAAGGGCACTATCGAAGCGGAATTCGATTATGGACATTTTCAGTTTTTGGTGCGGAAAATTAGGGATTCTTACATAAGAGGAATTTTTGAGTGAGCCCGGCATAGGATTTCTCTCCTCATCAAAATCGAAGTTTAGAGACCTAGGTGGATATTTTTGGTTGTGTATAACTCTGGGAAAGTCAAACCCTAGTTTGACCCTGGGATGGAAAAACCCTAAATACTAAAACTGATATGTTTTGGTACATTCACTATATCTCAGGATTGGAGAAGGCTCAGGATGAAGATAAAATCCTGATTTACACTGTATCCAAAGTTCATCCTCAGATTCGTTATATTCTAGGAGATATGATCCCTCCAAGTTAGGGTTCCAGCCTCTTCCAAGATTCATCCCTAAACATAACACCTAGGGCGAATTGCTATATCTCGGGCTACAAAGGTCAAAATGAAATTTCAGAAGATGTTCCAAAAAGGGAACAAATTGTACTTTCTGTGGTAGAAGTTTCCAACCCCAAAGATGAAACAGTGACATGTGGCAGTCTGTACAACTTTGCTATGCTGAAAAGTCCTGAAACAGGTCACCTTGGGAAAATGATCATAAGTCCCAATTGGTGAAACCAATTCTAATGAAACCCATGGTGTTGGAATAGGGACATGAGAGGCTACCTCAGTGTGGTTCTTTAGACACAAAGGAGTAGTAATTTCAAAGATATTGCAGAAACAGTATGAGGAATTTCTGCAGAAGAAATTGAAAAACTAGGGCTTCCTCTTCCGGGAGCTTCCCTCCACTGTTTTCAGAAAAGGAGTACATTGGATAGGTCACCTTGAAGAGTTCTATATTTATAGCCAACCAGATATAAAAAATTCCAAGTTTTGAAAATTATGGTTTCTTTGACAAACCCTAGATCAGCGAGCTTCGAAGCCAGGACAGACACCTCAAATCAGTAAGATCTAATCTTTTGCTATTTTCATTCCAGGTTCTCATTTAAAAATGATCGATCACATCATCTTGATGATAAGCTTGGTGAAGTTGACAACTTCCAAGCATGGAAGTATATGATCTCTCTGAAGAAAATGAATTGGACACCCACATGAGTGGAGAGGTTCCAGTTCCAGAGGGAGATGAGGCTAAAAGCCTTACACAAGAAGAACTTAGTCAAGGCCAAGAAGATCATTGTTGATTCAATCATGGATCACCTTGTACCACAAGTGTCTTCCCTAAAGACACCGACAGAGATGTTTGATTCCTTGACCAAGCTATTTGAAGGGAAGAACATAAATTAGAATATTACTTTGAGAAAACAGTTGAAGAATGTGAAGATACAAAATGCAGAGACCATACAGTCATACTTTACGAGGGTCTCTCAAATAAAAGAACAACTTGTAGTAGTAGAAGAAGAAGTGGAGAATGCAGAAGTGGTGATAGCCACCTTGAATGGCCTCCCAAGATCATGGGATTCATTCATTTAAGGAATGTGTGCCGAAAGGAAGTGATTGCCTTTAGTAGACTCTAGGAAGAGTGCACACAAGAAAAGAAGCTCATCTCATAATAAGAAAAAAGAAGATGGGAGAAACTGAAGATCAAGCTCTCATGATCCAAAGAAGATACCTCAAGCTATGAGGAATATGAAGAACTCAATTCTTGAAGAACCTCTTATCCATCTTAGCATCTGGATAGAAATGATGAATGAAGAAGATGATGAAGCTGAAGGCTCAAGAAGGAGTCTAACCATGAAACAAATAAAGATAAGTATTCAATTGTCATTTCATGATATTATTTTGTTATGCATTTGTTTATATTCAGTTGATGTATTATGCATAATAGAATGTTTTCATTAATGACAGTATACTACTAATATGCATGCGATGGGTAAGTAGCTCATGGTGCTATACAACTCTCCATTGTTACTTATCTAGAATGAAACCTCTTTGCTGACATATTGGATTAGTGCACAATCTCAATGTTTTCCTCGTGGAGATGGAAGGCATATAGAAAAGTTTCCGTGAGATATGGATGAATGTTGTATTGGCTAAAATAGTTGCATGATCATATATTTATGCATAAGAATTTTCCATTATGAATATGCCTTATGAAATCTTTCTAACCATACAACTAATGCATTTGACTTGTAGGAAAGATTGCGTACATAATCACTTATAAGAAAAGAAGGATGAGACTTGTTCCGAAGAACAAGAGACAACAGATAAAGAATAATATGACGCATGCAATGACATCATTGATGCAGAACCTTCCAGCTATGAAGAAGTAACCAAGAAGAAAGAGAAGACAAGTTCAAGAAGAATGATGTCTAGGATGCAGTATCAATACATGAAGGGACGTTCGTATTTCCATCATGTAGTAGATGGAAACATCGTGGGATAAAAGGCAAGATTTGTAGCACGAGGCTTCTCATGAAAAGAGTACATAGAGTACGAAAGACAGAGGGAGTATGATGCTTCACTTCAGAGGGAGTGACTACAGAATATCTCAAGGTTCGACATGGTATGATAGGATAAATAGATTATTGGTGACTCTAGGATTTACTAAGAGTAAATAGGATTCCAAACTTTTCCTCAAGGTTGAAGGTGGAAGACCAGTGATGCTCATGTTATATATCGATGACTTGTTCTTGACAGAAGTTGCAAGACGGAGACTTGATGCCGAGCTCGAGATGAAGGACTTGGATATGATGCACTACTTTCTAGGCATGGAGGTGTGGCAGAATCTCCCTAGGACAAGGTAAGTATGCAATAGAGATCCTGAAGAGGTTCAGGATGATGGACTGCGAGGCCATGACCACACCTATGGCATCAAACCTAAAGCTACAGAGTGTTGCTTCATCAATATTCAGTTGATACCATGATGTATCGTTAGATGATTGTGTCCTTCATGTACCTGATGAATACAAGACCAGATATTTGCTTTCCTGTGAACACCTTGAGCTAATTCCTGACAGATTTGAGACATGTTCACTTGATTGCTACAAAGCATATTTCAAGGTACCTGAAGGGTACAGTTGATATTGGGCTCAAGTATGAGGTGAATCAAAAGATTAACCTGGAGGGTTATGTTGATTCAGATTGGGTAGGCAGTGCCATCGATAGGAAGAGCACTTCAGGGTGTTGCTTCAGTATGGGATCAGGTGTGATCTCTTGGTTTAGCAGGAAACAGTCTTGCATGGCACTGAGTACAACTGAAGCAGAGTATGTCACAGCTTTTTCAGCTAGTTGTGAGGTAGTATGGCTAAGGAAGCTACTATCTAATTTATTTGATCTCCAGTTAGATGCTACTTGTATATATTGCAACATCCAGAGTTGTGAAGTTGTTGGAGAACCCAGTGTTCCATGACAAGTCGAAGCATATCGATATCAAATATCACTATATCATGGATATGGTGTAGAGAGGAGCAGTGAAGCTCCAGTATGTTGCGATAGACGAACAAATAGCTGATGTGTTGACTAAGCCATTGGCTAGAGTGAAGTTTGAGTACTTTAGAGAGAAGCTTGGTGTTCTCCAGAACGAGGTTCCCTCCAACAGAAAGTGATGAGTCTGTGAGCCATTCTGACATGGTGAGAGGATTAGTTCCTTCCATGGTCAGATGTAAGGGTTGAGCCATTCTGTCATGATGAGAGGATTGGTTCCTCGCATGTCAGATATAAGTGCTGAGCTGATCCATTCTGAGGTGACTATAGGATTGGTTCCTACATGATCAGATATAAGTGCTGAATTCCATTCTCTGAATGGAGGCACCTGATCAGTTACCAGGAATACTCAGCCTAGAGCTGAGAGCCATTCTGACATGGTGAGAGGATTGGTTCCTTCCATGGTCAGATGTAAGGGCTAAGCCATTCTATCATGGTGGGAGGATTGGTTCCTTCCATGTCAGATGTGAGTGCTAAGCCATTTTGAGGCGACTGTGGGATGGGTTCCCACATGATCAGATATAAGCGATGATTGCATTCTCTGAATGGAGGTACCTGGTCAGTTACCAGGAATAATCGGTCTGGGACTGAGGGCCATTCTGATATGAATGTGGGATGTAGTCTCACATGATCAGATATAAGTGCAGGGCCATTCTGATGTGATTGAGGGATGTGTTCCCACTTGATTAGTTATAAGGGTTGATGCCATTCTCTAGGAGAATGGAGGCACTTGGTCAGTTACCAGGAACCCTCAGTTTAGGACTAAGAGCCATTCTGACATGGTGAGAAGATCAGTTCCTTCCATGGTCAGATGTAAGGGCTGGTCCATTTTGACATGGGGCCAGGTTGGGCCCTCCCATGGTCATATATAAGGGCTGGGCCATTTTGACATGATGGTGGATGTGTTCCTCTCATGTTCAGATGTGAGTGTTGGGATTGTCTTTCTGATGAAATGAGGTCATATGTAAGTGTTGGGCAGGCCTTTCTGACTGGATCAAATATAAGTGCTGAAGAAGATAAAGACCTACTTGGAGGCTAGGCCTACAACTAGCATGAGAAAGGGTTGGCTTTGTAGAACTTCTTGTGATGAGAAGAATCAAGAGATAGCACCAGTGATGATAACCCATTAATGATCTAGATTGAGTGATGATCCAGATCCAGTGATCATGATCCAGCAGTGATGATCCAGATCTAGTGATGTTGAACCAGCAGAGATGGTCTAGATCGAGTGGTGATCCAGATCCAGTGATGATGATCTAGATCCAGTGATGATTCAAATTCAGTGATCATGATCTAGATCAAGTGATGATCCAGATCAAAATGAAGATGACTTGAATATGACGAGGAATCGATGATGATCCAGATGATACAGAGAAGAAGACTAGTGCTGATAAATTGTGTCGAGAGAATACCTTCCTAGTTAAGAGGGAGTGTAGATGTATTTGTAACTTCAGAATGTATCCACTTGTATATCTTATGTATTGTACCCCTGATGTTTATTCCAGGAAGTGTCTGTAATGTATTTGAGTCATGTCATGCCCCGATGTTCCTATCGGGAGATTCAATAATGTAAACAAGTCATGTAAAGTCATTGTGGGTAACCTTCCTATTGATCAAGGGTTAAAGTCCCCACATTTGTGGGGCACTAGGGTTATTAGACTCTCCTAGAGATGTCGGCTTTAGTAAGTAATTGTTAAGTGGGGTCGACATGTTCAAGTGGACATTAAGTGAACAAAAGAATATAAATAGAGAGTGAGCCTCTCTATTTATCACACACACACTCACTCACTGGTGCGCATGAGAGAGAGAGAGAAGTTGCTGGGACAAGAGAGAGACTACTGTTGTCGGGAGATCATCTTTATGTTTTCAGGTTTTAATTTTGGTGTTGATTCTATCTCTGAGGAAGTTGCAGGGTTTTCTCGTTTATGGTTTCCTCGAGGAAAATCTTTGTGTCTATTGTCTCTTGTGTTTATTGTTGTGCATGTTATTCTCTCAGTTAAAGATCCTAATATAATGCTAGCTTGAATGATGATAAAAATATAACAATAGCTATTTGCTTATTTGCAAATTTGGAGAAGAGAAATATTAAAGATAGAAAATAAATAGTCTTTAGGGAGGATCACTAGGCCATTAACCACATTTTTCACTTTATGATTTATATTGAAGAAACTATGTATACAATAGGTCTAAATTGTTGTTTTATGTTAATTAAGGAGGATTTCAACTCAATTCCCATGCAATTACTTTTGATAGAATATGATTTCAATTTTCATGGCCTTCTTTGAGTTTGAGATTGCCTTTTGAATTGAAACTACATAAGGTATATGCTTCCTTGATTTTGTTGCCAATGCAATACTTCCAACTTCATTTTTTGGAAATAGCATGTTATATGAGGGAATTCTTTGATGCCCCTAGTATTCCTATTGCAATTTTGGATCACTGATACGAGGTTGTTGTATATGTGATGCTAATTGGGAACATATTTAGAGAACTTAGATTATCATGCTCATAGTTGATTATCCATCCACTATCTCTAACAACTATTTCAATTGTTATCCTTCACTTTCTTCTCTTTCGTATTATGCACAATTTACTCCTTGTTCGATACTACTAAAAGTGTTCCTATATATTATTTAACCAG
Source organism: Pseudotsuga menziesii (assembly GCA_001517045.1). Taxonomy (NCBI): domain Eukaryota; kingdom Viridiplantae; phylum Streptophyta; class Pinopsida; order Pinales; family Pinaceae; genus Pseudotsuga; species Pseudotsuga menziesii. Next base: position 150,391 of record LPNX010147667.1, read on the forward strand.
ATGTGGAAAAATGAGTAGCAAATTCATCTTCCAAAAACCACTTGG
>LPNX010147667.1:153986-167522 GCA_001517045.1 Pseudotsuga menziesii
GAACATATTTGGTGGCAAAATCTTGCACATTTGGATGTTGGATCTCCAACAAAGTTAATGGATCCATCAAAATTATTGGTGGAACCATGAGCTCTATTTATGGAACCATGAGCATTGTTGGTGGAATCATGAGCTCTAGTTATGGAACCATGAGCATTATTGGTGGAACCCTGAGCACTATTGGTGGAACCAAGAGCCTTGTTTATAGAACCATGAGCTCTATTTATGGAACTATGAGCATTGTTGGTGGAACCATGAGCCCTATTTATGGAACCGTGAAGATTATTGGTGGAACAATGAGCACTATTGTTGGAACCATATGCACTGTTGGTGAAACCAAGAGCCTTTTTATGGAACCATGATCTCTATTTATGGAACCATGAGCATTGCTGGTGGAACCATGAGCTCTATTTATGGAACCATGAACATGATTGGTGGAACCATGATCACTATTGGTGGAACCATGAGCTTTGTTTGTGGAACCGTGAGTAATGGTTGAAATCTGGTGGAACCATGCAAGGAACTTATAATAAAATTCATGGTAAATCAACATTGAACCATGAAAAATGTAATTGGAACCATGGACAATTTATTAACCACAAACCATTTGGTGAGTAACACATGCATGGCCATGATGTGGTGGAATCTTGAATAATGCATATGGAACCTTAAACAAAGTTAGAGTTGATGAAAGCATGAACATATTTGGTGGTAGAATCTTGCACATTTGGTGGTTGAATCTCCAAGGAAGTTAATGGATCCATGAACATTGTTGGTGGAACCATGAGCTCTATTTATGGAACCATGAGCATTGTTGGTGGAACCCCTGAGGTCTAGTTAACCATGAGCACTATTGGTAGAACAATGTACATTTTTTGTGGAACCAAGAGATCTATTTATGGAACCATGAGCTCTATTCATGGAACCATGAGAATTTTTGTGGAACCATGAGCTCTCATTATGGAACCATGAGAATTGTTGATGGAACCATGAGCATTGATGGTAGAACCATGAGCCCTATTTATGGAACCATGAGAATTAGTGGTTTAACCATGAGTAATGGTCGCACGGTGGTGGAACCATGTAAGCAACCTTGTTTTAGGATTAATTAATCCTCCCTTTACCCACATAGTCTATTTGTTCATTTTTCCCTGCTTAGGAGGTCTTTTTTCACTTTAATAGAGTAAGGGAGGGAATGCCCAAGAGTCATCTACACATTTGATTTTTGGTGCCAACAGGAGTTTTGGTGCCATTGATGCCATTGGTGCCAATCCTTGTATTTTAGAACCCTCTCTGAGTGCCACCAGCAGTCACCTTTAGTTGTCTGTGGTAGGAAGTCAATCATGTTCAATTATGCTCTGATAACCGCTAGTTAGTTCACTGCCAGTCATCCTAGCACTAGTTTTCATGATTTAAGGGAGTGTGGCACATTTTTCCACATTCCTCATCAGTTAACTGATTGTGAACTGAATTAGTTAACTAGAGTTAAACTAGTGAGATCCAACTATGATTAGTTCCACACCGAGTTAGCTAATCAACCAGTTTGAGTTGGTGAATTCGAATCTTATCCACAGTATTTGAATTCTCCTTATTGTATGGCTATTGTATTATTGACATGTTAATGAATATTACTGTAATGACATTTTGTGCAATACTTGTCCGATTTATGTGAAACTTCTGTCATGAATCCGTTATTCATTTACATTGACTTGTCAATTCCATTGCATTCTTCTTTTCAGCTAGCTCTCATTCTAGCTTGTAGATCTATGGTTCATGATATTTAACGCCTTGATTAAAATTCATGGGAAATGGGCATTGAACCATGAAGAATGTAAATGGAACCATGGACAATGTGGGTGGAACCATGTACATTACGTACAATACCATGTGCAATTAAGGAACCTTGAACAAGAATGGTGGAACCGTGAATATCATAAACATTATTTATGGACCACAAACATGAACATGATCTTAATTAAATAACATAAACATGATCTTAATTAAATAAAAGACATAACATAGCTTTTGGTTCCACTAATAGTGCTCATAGTTGCACCAATAATGTTCCTGGTTCCACCACTTTCCAATAATTATTCATTGTTGGCAGGAAGTTTTGGAGATAATTAGTTGTGCAGTACTAAAGTTGTTGTGCAAGGTCAAAGTTGTTGCGAAAGGCGGAAGATGGCGCAAGGCAGTTTGGTCACGTTTTGTATATTGTGGTCATATTTTGGTTGTTATTTTGTAGATTTTGGTCCAAGCAGTTAGAAATTTGACTTAAGTGGACCACATTGTAAAAGGCGTAAGCCTATTAATAGATATAGGATTGTAAGGTTGAAGAGATTCTTGAGGATCTAGAGATCGGTCTTGTGTCTGAATTTTGATCTTTTGAGCATCTGTGATATGTCTTGGATGCAAGATCTGAATTGAGGAACTATTTTGAGAAACTGCATTTTGATGCAAAGTTAATATGACATGACAGAGATTTGAGCGAAGCACTGTGTATTTTTACTTTTTCCTGTTTTCTTGTTTTCCTGTGATGCAATGTGGATGAATACTGCAATGTGATGTCTATTTCTGAATGATGTGATGCTTTCATGTCTTGAATAATGTTATGATGGTAGATATGTTTATGCATCCACTCTTATGCTGCGATCTAAATATGTTGGTCTGATTGGATGAATGATAATATGGATTTATAAATGTATGAATCAATGCTTGATCTATGAAGTAATGTCATGATAGTAAAACAATAGACATACGCAAAACCATCCTTCTTACTGTGAAAATGTGGTTTCGACAGTCCTCCCTCGAACATCTTGGGTGAGACCTCATTTGCTCTTTAGGTGTTGATGGGGTAAAACCCGTCTGGGCCGGTGCTCAAGGAGATCATTGCATTATGGGTGTCAACAGAGAGTGAACCCCTGTCGACATATCTGTGTCAACAAATGGTTTTATTGTCAGGATTATAGTGTGAAGGAGAAGGAGGACATGTTGTGGCATCCGACGAGACTGGAGATTCAAGATTGGTTTGACCAGAAGGAACAGGAATTTGATGTGGAAGAGAATCAGAACCTTGGATTAAAAGCACAAAAGTGGTTAGAGAGGTACCTATACTCTGATCTACTTGAGTACTTATTTTCTAAGTTCTTGATCATTTTGTACGAGTGGTTGGCATAGTTGACCTATCGAAAGACAAATTTTTAAGGAGGAAAACCAACTTATTGCACCCCAGAATTAATCCAGCAATTGGAGGAGGTAGAAAACAAAGCATTGAGGGCTATCAATGTTTGGATTGACAACATCTTGGAGGGATACACCACTCAGTTCATGGTCAACACAGTCAAATCCTACAACGATGCAGAAAGGGAATTCTTCAAAGGACCAAGAGGCAGTTTTCTGTTATCTTTGCAATTGTCCATTAAGATGCTCATCTTTGAAAATGGCATATTGAAGATGAACTTTGACGAGTAGAGCACTGGTGTGTGGAGGCTGTGAGTAGGTAGACAAAAGGCACCACACTCCCTTAAATCATGCAAACTGGGATGACTGGCAGTGAACTAACTAGTGGTTATTGGAGCATAACTGAACATGAATGAATGCCTACCACAGTCAACTAAAGGTGACCCCAGGTAGCACTCAGAGAGGGTTTTTAAAATGCAGGGATTGGCACCAATGGCATCAATGGCACCAAAAATCCTGTTGGCACCAAAAATCAAAAGTGTAGATGGCTCTTGGGGAAAATGAAAAAGACCTCCTACGCTAGGAAAAATGAAAAAATAGACTATGTGGGTAAAGGGATGATTAATTAATCCTAACACAAGGTTCCTTACATGGTTCCACCACCATGCGACCATTACTCATGGCTCAACCACTAATGCTCATGGTTCCATAAATAGGGCCCATGGTTCTACCATCAATGCTCATGGTTTCATCAATAATGCTCAAGGTTCAATAAATGGAGCTCATGGTTCCACAACAAATGCTCATGGTTCCACAAAAAATTCTCATGGTTCCATGAATAGATCTCATGGTTCCATAAACAGAGCTCTTGGTTCCACCGACAGGGTACATGGTTCTACCAATAGTTCTCATGGTTAACTAGACCTCATGGTTCCACTAACAATGCTCATGGTTCCACCAACAATGTTCATGGATCCATTAACTTCCTTGGAGATTAAACCTCCAAATATGCAAGATTCTACCACCAAATATGTCCATGGTTTCGTCAACTCTAACTTTGTTCAAGGTTCCATATGCATTATTCAGGATTCCACCACATCATGGCCATGTATGTGTTACTCACCAAATGGTTCATGTTCCATAAATTGTCCATGGTTCCATTTACATTCTTCATGGTTCAATGCTCATTTACTATGAATTTTGTTATAAGTTCCTTGCATGGTTCCACCACCTTTCAACCATTACTCATGGTTCCATAAACAAAGCTCATGGTTCCACCAATAGTGCTCATGGTTCCACCAATAATGTCCATGGTTCCATAAATAGAGCTCATGGTTCCACCAACAATGCTCATGGTTCCATAAATAAAGCTCATGGTTCCATAAACAAGGCTCTTGGTTCCACCAACAGTGCTCATGGTTACACCAATAATGTTCACGATTACATAAATAGGGCTCATGATTCCACCAACAATGATCATAGTTCCATAAATAGAGCTCGTGGTTCCATAAACAGGATCTTGGTTCCACCAACAATGCTTATGGTTCCACCAACAATGCTCATGGTTCCATAAATAGAGCTCATGGTTCTACCAATAATGTTGATGGATCCATTAACTTTGTTGGATATCCAACCACCAAATGTGCAAGATTTTGCCACCAAATATGTTCATGGTTTCATAACTCTATATTAAGCAATAGTTGAGCAACACATATTTCCTTGTTTTCATGAAATTGCAAAGTGTATGATGCATGTAGAGGATACCCAAAAGATAAAATAAATGTAGTGTGCAAGCTTCTTGACAACAAATATAATTATGTAAAGAGTTAGTGATCTAAAATGTTTCATATTCTATGCTTTCATTTAATGTATAGATCAAATGAATGGAAATAACGAAAGGATTTTTTCTTGACATGTAAGTTACCTGCAAATGTAATTGTGAAATAAGATTTATTTATTTATTGTATTTGTGAAATACATATCGCATTAAGATCTCAACATGTCACTTTCCAAAATTGATCATAGGTGGAAATAATATCATTCCTCCTCCCAATCGACCCAAATAGACCCAATTGAGATTTTGTGTATTATTTAATTTAGCATGGTGTTCATTAAGTGTTTTGGATTCATTAAAGCATGCCTACTTAATATTGCATCTAACTTGCACCATGCGAATTTGTACAATAGCTTCTTCAATTAGTGGTTAGATTCGGTGATGCTTTCCTTATTGTTCCAATTATGATCCAAGGGGGGCATATACATGGTTAAATATTTATGATATGACCTCAAGGGGAGCATATATGGTGTTAAAAGTATATGTAATAAATTAAATGTATATGTAATAGGGTAGGCCTAATGAATGGCCCACATGTTTAAAGTAACATCTACAGATGGAAGCCATCCTTCACCCAATTGGAGGTCCCAACAAAAGATTCAACACCATATCCAATACCAAGAGTAGTCTATCTAGTATCTATACTCGATAGAAAAGTCTTATCTATATATGTAAATATGTTGGGTCTAGTTTTGAGTGTATGTGGAATGGAGTGTTATCCTCTCCACCCAGGTTCTACTCCAATAACATTTTTATCCATTAAAATAAAAGATGGCACAATTGTGGCTCACTCATGTTTATTAAAAGCATTCAATAAAAAAATATTTCATTAATATTGTTGTAACGTACACAAATTTATCAATGTAATTCTGAGAAATTGGGGTATAATTTTTTGCTTTTATCTTATCTATGTAACCAATATTGGTTGTCCCATTGATTACATGACGAGGTCATTCATAGTGTTCTACTCCATAACCCTAAACTTAAAGTGACCCATGACATCAACTTATCCATAGAAATAATTTAAATATGTTACCATTATAAGGCCATATCATAACCTCTCTCTTAACATGTTAGACAAGGTCATAAAATAATTTCACATAACATATCTACTTGTACACCTCAATGAAAATACTTGAAAGATCAAAGCAAGTATATACTTCCTGCTTTTAATCTTCTTATTGGGAGAGTAGGTCTATTCAACATTTACGATTTCAGACAATAGATCAAGGGTTTGATTATTAATTTAAGCATGGTTATCAAACATATGTTACTACGAGATAACTATTTTCAACCTCTACTTTCTTACATCTACATTCAAAATATTTAGATGATATGGATATAAGATAATCCTCTCTCAGTTATTTAAGTTGTATCTAAATATGAGACTAAACAAAGTAAATCAAAGTAAATGAATAAGTACTTCAATTCTTGTTTCAGCTATGAATTATTAACTATCCTTCAACTTTGTGCACTCACCCATTAACAAAAACATAAGAAGCTTGACATATTAAATACACTAGTGTATATACCGGCGTAAACACTAGTGTATATATCGGTATATACACACTGAGATATATAAACCGGTGTATATACCTTAGTATATATACACCTATGTATATACCCTAGTATATACACTGATGTATATACCCTAGTATGGGTATATACACTGGTGTATATGCCAATATATACACTAGTGTATATACGAATATATTAGTATTTTATACTGGTAATATACACTGGTATATACACTAGTGTATATACCAGTGTATACACCAATGTATACACTAGTGTATATACCGATATATACACTAGTGTATACACCAAAGTATATACATTGTGTATATACCTAGTAAATACATTGGTGTATATATCGATGTATATAGCGGTGTGTATACACTGGGTGTATCTACCAGGTGTATATACTAGGGAATAAACTTAAAAGGAAAAACACAGCTAAGGAAAAATAAATTTCATGCCTCCTTGAGATTCATCTAGATAGAGTGTTTCCAATTGTCCCCCATTTATTTGTAAAACTCTTATATTCTATGTTGGACTCCAAGAAGAAAATTTGGAGTATGGATAGTTTTTCTAGTAGTTCCATATAAGATTTGGTGACTGGGCAATGGTGAATATTCTTTCCACACGATTCATTCGTGAGAAGCCACAACCTGCACGTGGGATCTGCAAGGTTTTTGAATGATTGTGGATGCCATTCCATATCGTAATTGGAATCCATGCTAATTCTGCGCGCCTAAAAACATGATTGATATTCATGAAATTTGTTTAAGAATTCAAAACTTACAGACCTTGTTGACAACACAAGGACCTTTCGTCAAATTAGTTTAAGAATTCATGAGATGATAGGACAACATTATTTTGAAAGTTGATCTTCAAAATACTTACATGTGATTAGTCAGATAGATTATGAAGGTTATCGGTGGTGCGCCAAAGATGATGTCGAAAGTTCCAAGTTTCTTTCTCGTCTATGACTCTACCTAGGTCTCTAAGGTGGTCGTTGCATTCTTATTCAGTTTTTGTTGTCTACCTCCACAACACACTAGTATAAACACCAATGTATATACCTGGTATGTACATTAGGTATATACAATGGTGTATATACTAGTTATATATAGTGGTGTTTATACTAATATACATTGTTGGTGTATGTACTATGTATATTGTTAGTTTTTCAACAATTAAGCTAGCATTATGATCTTAGGATCTTTTCACTGAGAGAATAACAAGTACAGCAATAAAACATGAGCACATCACAAGATACAAGAGACACAAAGAGTTTTCCTCGGGAAAACCATAAAGGAGAAAACCCCGCAACTTCCTCTAAGATAGAATCAACACCAAAACAGTAAGAGATCTCCCAAAACAGCAGCAGCCTTCTGTCTTCTGTCAAGCCAAAGTATTTCCTTCTCCAAAGGTGCACCACACTTGAGAGAGCAAGTGAGTAATTCACAAGTAATAAATAGAGAGACTCACACTCTCTATTTATATTAGTCTGTTCACTTGAATTACCATTTCACACGTAGGCTCGACCTAATAATTACTACTCGAGCCTACACCTTAATTAGTGTATAATAACTCAAATGCCCCGAAACTGTGGGGACTTACCTAATGACTTGATATGACTTGTTTACATTGTTAATCCTCCCAATCGGAACATCGAGGTATGACCACATGACTCAAATACATAATAGAAACATCTCGGAATAAACATCGGGTTATACATAGGATACATAGAAGAATACATTCCGAAGTTACATATACATCAACACTCCCTCTTAACTAGGAAGGTATTCTTTCAACACAATTTTCAGCACTGGTCTTCTTCTCTGTATCAACTGGATCATCTTCGTCTTTGAGTCATCTTCAAGTCATCTTCGTCTTCAATTCATCTTCATCTGGATCATCTCTCGATCTGGATCATCACTCGATCTGGATCATCATCACTGGGCTGGATCTGGATCATCACTCGATCTATATCTTTACTGCTGGATCATCATTACTGGATTTGGATCATTACTCGATCTGGATCAACATTGGTGTTATCTCATGATTCTACTCGTCATCGAAAGTCTTTACAGAGCTAGTTCTTTTTCATACTGGATGTACCATCTCAGAGCTAGTCCTTTTTCATACTAGATGAGTCTTCCCAGAGCTAGTCCTTTTTCATACTAGATGAGGCATCACAGAGCTGGTCCTTTTTCATACCAGATGTGGCATCCACTTTAGGGCTATTCCTTTTTCAAACTAAATGAGTCTTCCCAGAGCTAGTCCTTTTTCATACTAGATGAGGCATCACAGAGCTGGTCCTTTTTCATACCAGCTGTGGCATCACAGAGCTGGTCCTTTTTCATACCAGATGTGGCAACTACTCAGAGCTAGTCCTTTTTCATACTAGATGAGTCTTCCCAGAGCTAGTCCTTTTTCATACTAGATGAGGCATCACAGAGCTGGTCCTTTTTCATACCATATGTGGCATCACAGAGCTGGTCCTTTTTCATACCAGATGTGGCAACTACTTAGAGCTAGTCCTTTTTCAAACTAGATGAGTCTTCACAGAGCCAGCCCTTTTTCATGCTGGATGTGGCATCCTGACAATGGAAGGAACCAATCCTCTCACCATGTCACTGCCCTTAAATCTGACTATGGAAGGAACCAATCCTCTCACCATGTCGGAATGGCACTGCACTTATATCCGTCCTGCTCATCGAAATGGCCAACACTCACATCTGACATGGAAGGAACTTAATCCTTTAGCCATGAACAAAATGGTTCAGCCCTTACATCTGATCAAGTGGGAACACATCCCTCTATCACATCAGAATGGCTACACAGTCCTGCACTGAATGATCCTGGTAACTGACCAGGTGCCTCCATTCCTAGAATGGAAATTTCCCTTACATCTGTCCTGCTCGACAGAATGGCACAACCCTTATATCTGACCTGCTCATCAGAATGGCTATGGATCTCAGTACTCATATCAGTCATGGAAGGAACCAATCCTCTCACCATGACGGAATGTCTCAGCCCTTACATCTGACCATGGAAGGAACCAATCCTCTCACCATGTCAGAATGGCTCTGGATCTCATCACTGTCTCTGGGAGGAAGCCTCGATCTGGAGAACACCAAGTCTCTCTATGAAGTACTCAAACTTCATCCTAGCCAATGGCTTCGTCAATACATCAGCTATCTGTTCCTCCGTCGCAACATACAGGAGCTTCACTGCTCCTCTCTACACCATATCCCTGATATAGTGATATTTGATCTCAATGTGCTTTGACCTGTCATGGAACACTGGATTCTATGACAACTTCACGCAACTCTGGTTTTCATAGTGTACACAAGTAGCATCTAACTGGAGATCAAATATATCAGACAGTAGCTTCTGCAGCCATACTGCCTCACAACTAGCTGAACAAGCTGCGACATACTCTGCTTCAGCTGTACTCAGTGCCACACAGGATTGCTTCCTGCTAAACCAAGAGATCACACCTGATCCCATACTGAAGCAACACCCTGAAGTACTATTCCTATCGATGGCACTGCCTACCCAATCTGAATCAACATAACCCTCCAGGTTAATCTTCTGATTCGCATCGTACTTGAGCCCATAATCAATTGTACCCTTCAGGTACCTCAGAATATGCTTTGCAGCAATCAAGTGAACACTTCTCGGATCTGTCAAGTACTGGCTCAAGGTGTTCACAGCAAAGCAAATATATGGTCTCGTGTTCGTCAGGTACATCAATGACCCAATCATCAGACGATACATCGTAGCATCAACCGACTCTGAAGAAGCATCACTCAATAGCTTCATGTTCAATGCCATAGGTGTAGCCATAGCCTTGCAGTCCATCATTCCGAACCTCTTCAGGATCTCTACTGCATACTTCCCTTGTCCAAGGAAGATCCCATCTGTACTCTGCCACACCTCCATGCCTAGAACAATAGTGCATTGACACATAACAGGAGCATCACTGGTCTTCTGTCTTCAACCTTGAAGCAAAGGTTGGAATCCAATTTACTCTCAGTAAAGCCTAGAGTCATCAGTAATCTTCCCATCCTGTCGTACCATGTCGAACCTTAGATCTTTTGTAGTCACTCCCTCTGAAGCGGAGCATCATACTCCCTCTGTCTTCCGTACTCTATGCACTGAAACATTCTGTACTGGAGTGAGAAGTAGTATCCATCTAGGATCACTGGATACTAAGATCCTCTATCTTTAACTTCTTCAAAAGTTCATCTTGCACCCATCTATGAGCTTGTCATCCTCTATCAACCTTGTAGCAAAGGTTAATATATTTATCAAGCTCATCATGTATGTGTTATCCCATGGGTGTCTTCTGAACTCGTACAAGGCCTTCTTTCATTTGCACACATGATTATGCATATCATGTGACTTCACTTCTATTAGCTGTAAATGTTCCTTCGTAGACTATGCCTTCTCTTCATGAGAAGCCTCATGCTACGAATCTTGCTTTGTATCCCACGATGTTTCCATCTACTGCATGATGGAACTATGAACTTCTCTTCAGGTCTCGATACTACGCCCAGACATCATTCTTCTTGAACTGATCTTCCCTTTCTTCTTGGTGGCTGGAAGGTTCTGCATCAATGATGTCACTGCACTCGTCATATTATTCTTTGTCTTTGAACTGTCGTCACTTGTTCTTCGAAACAAGTCTTCATTCTTCTTTGCTTGTAGGCGATTATGTATGTGGTGTTTCCTACAAGTCAAATGCATTTATATGGTTAGAAACATTTCATAAGGAATGTTCATATTGGCAAATACTTATGCATAAATATATGATCATGCAACTACTTTAGCCAATACAACATTCATCCATATCTCACTGAAACTTTCTAGATGCCTTCCATCTCTACCAGGACAACATTGGGATTGTGCACTAATCCAATATGTCAGCAAAGAGGTTTCATTCTAGATAAGTAGTAATGGAGAATTTGTATAGCACCATGAGCTACTTACCCATCACATGCATATTAGTAGTATACTGTCATTAATGCAAACATCCTATCATCCATAATACAATAATTAAATATAAATAAATGCATAACAAAACAATATCATGAAATGACAATTGAATACTTATCTTTATTTGTTTCGAGGGTAGACTCCTTCTTGAGCCTTCAACTTCATCGTCTTCTTTATTCATAGTCGCATCGTTTCTTATCCAAATGATGAGGTGGATAAGAGGTTCTTCAAGAGTTGAGTTCTTCATATTCCTCATTGCTTGAGGGATCTTCTTTGGATGATGAGAGCTTGATCTTCAGTTTCTTCCATCTTCCCTTCTCTTCTTATGAATCGAGCTTCTTCTTCCTCTTGAAGTCTGCTGAATTTTAATCACTTCCTTCTGGAACACATTTCTTGAATGAATGAATTCCACGATCCTGGGAGGCCATTCAAGGTGGCCATCACCACTTCTGCATTCTTCACTGCTTCAAGTTGTTCTTGATTTGAGAGACTCTTATGACTGCATGGTCTCTGAATTTTGGATATTCTGATTTGTTCTTCCCTTCAAATAGCTTGAAATTCAGGAAGACCTTCAACAGCTTTGCTTGCAATAGGTAGTGCTTTGTAATGCACATGTGCAAGCCTTCTATGCCAAAGCTCATTTGGCTCTACTGTGTCATGGATCAAGGCTTGTTCTGGATGGCCCTTCAATTTGTACAAGCCTCCTTCTTGTTCTCCAATCACTATCGTATCATCAATAGTCTTTTCTTTTGGCCATATGATGACTTGACCATCTATGAATGCCACCCACATTCCTTTTGCATCCAATGCTATAATGGAGAGAAGGTTCTTTTTGAATCCTGTGAGAGCTGATATCAGAACATATTCATCCTCGCTTGAAGAATCTTCACTTTCATATCTGGATCTCTTTCTGGATGGTTCATCATCCTCTGCAGCATAAGAATGATGTCTTCTTTGGCCTTGACCAAGTTCTTCTTGTGAAAGGCTTCTAACCTCGTCTCCCTCTGAAACTGGAACCTCCATACTCATGTAGGTGTCCAATCCATTTTCTTCAGAGAGATCATATACTTCCAGGCTTCGAAGTTGTCAACTTCCCAAAGCTTGTCACCAAGCTGATGTGATATATCATATTGAAATGAGAACCTCAAATGGAAATAGCAAAGGATTAGATCTTACCGATTTGAGGTGTCCGTCCTTGTCCTGGAGTTCGCTGATTTAGGGTTTGTCGCAGAAACCCTAATTTTCAAAACTTGGAATCTTTTAGATCTGATTGGAAAAATAGATAGATCTCTTCAAATGGATCTGTCCAATGTACTCCTTTTCTGAAAACAGTGGAGGGAAGCTCCTGAAACAGGAAGCCCTAATTTTCTGATTTCTTCTGCAGAAATGCCTCTTACTGTTTCTGTGATATCTCCGAAATTACTAATCCCCTATGTCTGAAATTTCTCACTGAGTTAACCTCGCATGTCCCTGATCCAACACTACAGGTTTCATCAGAATTTGTTTCACCATTTGGGATTTATGATCCTTTTCCCAAGGTGACCTGTTATAGGACTGTTCAGAACAGCGAAGTTGTACGGCCTGCCACGTGTCACTGGTTCATCTTCTGAGTCTGATATTCAGACCACAGAACGTAAAGTCCGTGATTTTTTTGGAACATCTTCAGGAATTCCATTTGGACCTCTGTAGCCCAAGATATTGCAGATCTCCCCAGGTGTCCTGTTTATGGATGATTTCTGGAAGAGGATGGAACCCTAACTTGGAGAGATCATATCTCCAAGAATATAGCGAATCAGAGGCTGACCTTTTGACACAGTGTTCATCCGGATGTTATCTTCGGCCCCTGAAATTTTCAGCTTCTGAGACTTCGCCAATCGTGTAATATAGCGACTGTACCAAAACTTAGCATTTTTAGTATTTAGGGTTTCTCCTAGCTCAGGGTCAAACCAGGGTTTGACTTTCCTGGAGTTTCACCCAACCAAATTTATTGATCCAGGTCTCTAAATTTC
>LPNX010147707.1:8222-33882 GCA_001517045.1 Pseudotsuga menziesii
TATCCTTATGGAATGCTTAGGTGGCAAGCTGGGGTGCATAACTTTTGAAGAGAAATGTTTTGACCATGTCATTTGCACCAAGGGATTCACAAGAAGCCCAAGTGCAGTTTTCTNAATAAAATATGTGCTTTCTGATATTTCAAAAAACCTCTAAGTCATCGTGGTCCTTATGGAAGTATTCATTGACGAACATTCTATACATGTATTTGGGCACTCAAGGTCATCTTGGAATCCAATTAAATGATTTGTATCTGTGAGCAACATNTTGGTGTAATGGGGACACAACAACTTCCTTACCCTTCCCATAGTAGGGATCGAAATGTTGAGATTTGAGAAATCATCCAATGCAGCTCCTTTTTATTTACAATTCTCCACTACATAAATGACTACTTTCATAAATACTAGTTACTGGTAAGTTGTAATAGTAATAATTATGTAGTTTGTAGATTGATATCTATCATAAATTTGTTTGAATATCATCATTGTCAAGCAATAACAACTTCTTAAAGGGTGCTAGCTCAATGGTAGAGCACCTGCCTAATTATAGGCAGGAGGTTGGTGGTTCGATTCCTCCGTGCCCTATCATAAATTTGTGACTACAAAAACGACTAAATTCACATATATACGACTATTAGTAGCTAATTTCTCGTATCTTAGTCGTATTTAGCTTAGTCATTAATATGTTAACATCTAGTAGTTTATTTAGTCGTATATTTGGTCATTAATGGTTGCAATCAGTGACTAAATCAGCGACTAAATCAATGATTAACTCAGTGACTAAATCAATGACTAAATCCGTGACTAAATCAATGACTAAATCATTAACTATCAATGACTAAAACAATGACTAAATCATTGACTATCAATGACTAAAGCATTGTCTATCAATGACTAAATCATTGTCTATCAATGACCAAATCAATGACTAAATCAATGACTAAATCAGTGACTACTAAGTCAAGCTATTAATGACTAGTGAAATACAACTAGCTATAAGATAGTGATAATTTGCTACTATTAGTCACCGACTCAAAAATAGTCGTTTATAGCTTGATTTTAGTCATTTTTTTAGTCATTAATTTCTTATTTTATACTAGTGCCCTTTCGCCTTAATTTTAGCTCCTTATAGAGTTTTAGCCCCTTTTAGGGGGCTTTAGCTCCTAGGAGAGTATTTTAGGCTCCCTTTTGGGGTTTTTAAGCCCTTTTCTTCATCCTTAAGCATTTTTTAGGGTGTGGTGGTCTAATGGAGGGTCATGAAGTGGTGTCCTTGGGTGGTGTAGGTCATGGAGAGCTTAGTAAGGGATTTTTTGGGTTAACAGGGGGGATATTCAACCCTTTGGAGCCAAGGGGGAAAATCCAAATGTTAGTAAAAGAACCCAGGAGAATGGGAAACTACTTCCCTTATCTTATTCACCAACCAATTTAATTCCCATGGGTTAGTTGGGCAGTTATTTCCTTGGGGAATGTATGCATGGGAAGCCATCAGTTTCAGTAGGGATTTCATTCCTTGACTACATGCGTGCCTAAAGAGGGGGATCACATTTTTCAGTTCCCTCAGGTGGGAAGAAAGCATATTCCACATTCACACAGGGGATTTGGCCAGAGGTAGTCGCAGAGGGGGTCGCAACTCACTACTCATGCAGGAGGAATTCCTCATGTGCTCACGCATAGGTGGGCATTTTCGGGTTCACTCATGTGGTTGAGTTTACTACAATTTTGGTTGTTGTGTGTTTACCCTCATGAGGGTAGTCGTTCTCTGCAATTTCTTTAAGCAGGAATTCATTTTTAGTGAAGCCAGTGAGTGGGAGGAGAAACCCACAATTTTTCTGGGTGTTGTTGAGTCTGTTTTGGCAATGTTAGGGCCAAAACGTCCATGGGAATCAAATTTGCTACTAGGGGGTTGTTTTCACCCTTCTTGACAA
This sequence comes from Pseudotsuga menziesii, assembly GCA_001517045.1. NCBI lineage: Eukaryota > Viridiplantae > Streptophyta > Pinopsida > Pinales > Pinaceae > Pseudotsuga > Pseudotsuga menziesii. The sequence continues at coordinate 10,145 of LPNX010147707.1, forward strand.
TTGTTTTTTGTTACCAAACTATTATACCGAAATCTCGTCACCCTCATGTTATGAGATAGGTATCCCCTTGTCTGCTCCAATCCGTCAAAGTTTTCCCTAGAGAAATGAAGGAATAAATTAACCCCTTGTAATTTTCACTCTTCTGAGCTAGTAACGCTCTTTCCCCATTGACAAAAAGCGTTACCCAAGAAGCAAAGAGCTAGCACCACTCCTGATACATGAGCAAAGAGGGGTGACCCCACTCCTTCCTTCACTGCAAGAAGTGGTGCCCCCTTATCACCACCTTTTTGCTTCATTGGAAGAGCAGTGCTCGAGTTTTCAAGGAAAAAAGAGAATCTTCAAGAGGATTCTCGAAGTTGACCTCCGTGGAGCCTCATTCCTATGGTTTAGGACTAGCTGGAGCTTGAGATCCTCCATTTTAGGATCTAATCTCCAACTCACCCATGAGATCCTCAACCATACATATCCTCCCATGCCTTTAAATACTAGCTCACCCCCCATGGGAAAAAGGAGGAAGAATTGTGTTTCATACCTAAACTCTATCAAAATCATTCTTGAGTCTTTGGAGACAAGGTGAAGTTAGAGGCAAGGAGCTATTGGAAGGAACTCTCAACACCAAGGCATGAAGGTTGTAGTCTCTCCAATCATTTATTAATAAAGAATGTCTTTTCTTTCCCATATTTACTCTTTCATATGTTTATATTGCTTGATTCCTTGGTCACAAGCATAGATCTAGTTTATTATATTGTATGCTATCATGTTTCTCTTGTTGGTTTCCATCTTTTACAGGTTCTTATGCAGTAAGCTTCAAGGATAGTGAGGAAAACCTTTTAGAAAAGTATCATGGAATCATATTCTAGTGATGAACCAGATCTAGGGAGAGTCTAGCATTCTATGTTTGTGTTTTGTTCTAGACCTAAACCATTTAGATCTAGGGAACCAGCTCTTGTCCGCAGGAGGTGTGTATTTCCGGCTAACAAAATTGGCGACTCCGCTGGGGAAACTACTTCAAATTCTGGATCATTGGTAAGTTGAAACCTCCACCTTCATTTTCAATTTCTAGATCTACTTTTCCATTCATAGATCTGTAGATCTGTTTTGAATTTGATTGTTTTTCCTCTGTCTAGCTTTGGATATTCATATTTTTGGTTCACTGGGTTTTTTGGTGATTGTTTGGGTTCATTTTTTAGTCTGTAACTTCCTTTTCTGTTGCTTTTTTATTTTTCAAATCACCATCTCGGGAACCGCTCTTGAGCTGTGTTATAAGTGCGGTTATGGAGCTATCACCTCTCTTCCTTCGAGTTAAAGAAGCAGTCCCACCACCATTTCTCTGTGTCCAAGAAGCGGTGCTGGATGTGGTAACCCCCTAGTGTGAACCTATTGTAAGCGGTGCCACCGCTCTGTTCCTGTGTGCAAGAAGTGGTGCCTAGGCTGGTAACGCCCTGTTCAACACCTGTAGAAGTAGTGCCAAGTATTCGTCTTAGCCATGTTTGGTGTTTGATTCTTAAATGCTTCTTTCTGTATCTGATATGCATGCTTCAGATTGATACAGTTGTGTTTTGAACTCTACAATTCATTTATGAATAGAAAACTCAATCAAAAATTTAAAAATTTAAAATAAAAAAAAAACGAGCCAAAATTTTTTCTCGAGGGCGTGCCCAAAGAACCCTCAGGTCAGGGGGGGATGCCCCCCACCCCCCTTGAACCCCCCTTGAGCGTGTATCAATTCATACGTTATTCTCAAGAATTTTGATTGATGTTGGTTTTTTAAAGCTTCATAATTGGATTTGAATAGAACTTAGTTTTGTTAGATCTCTGATTTCTGTCTTCTTTGATAGAACAAGAAAAGATTCATTTCAGTTTTTCTTCATTTGTTATACCTAATTTTTGTATGTTTTTTCATTTTTTCATAAAGTTGTGGAAAAGTCCATATGAAATTTATTGTGTAATTTTATGATTAGTTCATTCTCACTTTAGTTGAAAAATCTGAACACTTTTGTCTAAAGTTGTAACAATCTTTTATTTCTTTTCATTAGAGATCTCACTTCTTTTTCAGTTCAAAAGGAGAAGATTTTGTTTGTTTCAGTTAGGAAAGGACCATATAAGCAATTGTCTTTTATTTTTTGGGATCTATTCTATGTTTCAAATGAATTGAACCTCTTTCTCCCTTCCTTAAGTAGGGCATACCTTTAAAGTGAAAGTGAAAATTTTTCACAATCATACTGCATGGTTTTACTTTTTATGTCCTCACCTCATGCATTCACCTAACCATTCAAGATAAAATTAAGCACTAGATTAGGTTAAAAAAATTTAGCAATTTGTGTGATAGGTTAGTGACGTGTTCGGGTGTCGTAAAGCGTAGCAGCTATCATTAATTTGTCTACACTACAACCCAAGACTCGCGTGGTTCTTCCACGTACCATCGATATATAGAATGGCCTTTCACATACCCTTAAGGTATATAGAAAGGTACTTCACATGCTCGATTGTATATCGGAAGGCCCCTTGTGAATGGTTATGCATTAGACAACACTACTACTGATTTGAGCTCCCACGTACCTTGCGTATATCGGGAGACACTTTTACGAATCCTAAGACCATCCAAGTTAACCCTTTGGCCTTCTTGGCATCACACTAGCTGTGATGGTTTGACAATCCCGTAGGTTTCAGACCTTTAATCCACTCCTCTCACATATTTTTCTTTCTTATTTAGTTTGAGTAGCGCTTGTTGGCTATATAATTAGGATTTTTTAGAAGGGAGATATAGTTTTTTTTACATAGTTATGGCTTCACCTTCCGGGACTACCAAGCATGTCTTTTGTGTTCCCTCCATATGGGGATGTTGTTCCTCCTCTCATGGCTACATTAAGCCTTGCTGGATTGACTATTGGATTACCTGTTTGGTTATTCTCCAGTCCATTTATCCCATGTACACCAGCTGCTTCTGATCCTAATCCTTCATCACAAGAGCATCAACCTCATGTTGATCCCTCTCCTTCTTCACCAGATGTGTCTTCTCCCATTTCTCCCTCTTCTCCTGTTGAAATTTGTAGTACTAGTAGTCAGGTGGAAAAGAAGAAGAAGAAAAGGAAGATTAAGAGGAAGAAAAACAAACAACAAACCAAGTCTCAACCAATTACTCCTCTGAGTGTGGAGAGTGTTGATCTGCACACCCAAAGACTGCGTAAGCCCAAATTCCCTTGTAGGATTTGCAAGGGTGATCACCTTCTAAAATATTGTCATGGTCTGGCCCTAGTTTTTAGAAGAGTGGTCTAAGGTTTCCTGGCAAGATATGTCATTAGCCTCTAGTCATCATGCTGATGATTGCCCCTCAACCAGTGACTCTGTGGTTAAGAGTTGGAAGGGGAAAGTCAGAAATCTTTGCTTGCTATGTAAGGACATGCGCTTTACTTACCTTTGTCATCATATGGATGAAGCTTCTAATTTATTGGAAGATATTATTGTTTCTTTTCAACGGCTTCCAACAAGTTATCGTAAGTTGTCACTTGACATCCCATTGGTTGATAAAGTGGTCGATCCAAATCCATCTGTGGTCAATCCCACTCTTCCATTGAAGGGTGAAGTCGAAGTGGTCGATCCAATTCTAAAATCGGTCGATCCCAATCTTCCATTGAAGAGTGAAATTAAAGTGGTTGATTCTGTTTCTTCCAAGGTCGATCCCACTCTTCCTTCTAAGATTGAATTCCAAGTGGTAAATCCGGATTCATCCATGATTGATCCCATTCTTCCTTTGAAGAGTGAATTTAAAGTGGTTGAGTCAATGTCATCTCCATCTGATCCCATTAGTTCATCAGAGAGTGTTAATATTTAAGTATTCGCTTTGACCAAATCTTCATCTTGTTCTTCTCTTACAGTAGAGAATGAACCAAAACCTGCTGAAGTTTTCATGCTTCATTATGATGGTTCTCAACAAGAGGAAATTTTGTCTGTTTCGACAAAACCCTCTCCAAGTAGTGAGGTTATTTCCTTTGACTGGAGTAACCTAACTGAGTTTCATCTTCATTCAGGTGTTCCTTTCCAGATAGTTGTGAATATTACTGCTAGGAAGATACTTCGCACTATTGTTGACAAAGGGGCTTCTGTTAGTATTATATCCTCAACTGCTTGGCAAGATTTAGGTTCTCCTCAACTTGTGCCATCCACTGATCAGATACTGGCTTTTAATCGAAGACCTATTGCACCTTTAGGGACCCTTCCTTATTTTCCTATTACATTAGGAGGGAAAACTGTATGTATTGATGTTAGGGTGGTCCAAGGTCCTTTAGATTTCAATCTACTCCTTGGACGTGATTATGTTTATGCCATGAAGGTTCTAGTGTCCACACTCTTTAGAGTTATGCACTTTCCCCATGATGGGAAGATTGTGACCATTGATTAGCTTTCTTTTGTTACACCCGACCATCGCATGAATCCTAGTAATCAAACTGGCCTGAATGTGCCACATGTTCTTGTGGTTCCTTCCCCTTATTCTAGTTAGTTTCTTCCCATCATACGTAAAATGGGGGGTATGGCTCTAGTCTATGGACATCATAATGGACCTAAGCCACTAGATTTTATGAAATGGGGGCAACCTACTAACCTCTAGATATAATGTTGGGTAAGAGCGGGTTCGCGAGCATAGTTCTTATTCTGTGTCAAGATCGTTAAAAAATGAAATAGGTTAGTGAGAATAGTTCCCATTCTGTGTCAAGCTCGTTAAAAAATGAAATAGATGCCTATGAGAAAAGTTCTCATTCTATGCCAGGCTTGTTAAAAAATGAAATGGATCTCCTCAAGCATAGTTTACCTTTTGGTTTCAAGCTTGCATAAAAATGAAACCATTCCTGAGCATAGTTTATTTTCTATTTCAAGCTCGTTAAAAAATGAAGTAGGTGTCCTCAAGCATAGTTTACCCATTGGTTTTGAGCTTGCATAAAAATGAAACCAATCTTCGAGCATTCTTTCAACTGATCTTCGAGCTCGTTAAAAACAGTAAGATGGTTTTGAGCTTACTTTTAATTTTACGTGCTCTACTTAAAACATGAAAAGTGGTTTGAGCTTAGTTCATTACTTTTTCATGCTCTGGATTCAAACATGAAAAAGGTTAATAGAGTCCTCTTTAAGCTCTTTTTGGACTATTAAAATGTGAAAATATAGTCGAGTACCTGTCTTCTTCATACTCATAAAAGTATTTGAAGAGTCATCTCTTCGACTGTAGGTTATCTCTTTTTCGGTTCGAATGGGCTATTTACGAAAAAGGAACACTCCAGCCAATCATGACTTAAAGAGTTCTCTTGGGTATTATTATAAACTTTTTCGGGCCCTAGAGACTAAATCATACGAAAAAGGACCCTTTGGAGTTTTCTTTAGTTTGTTTAGACTCTCTAAACATGAACTACACTAAGTTTTATTTCATTGGACTCGTTGAATTAAACATTGAAAGACCCTTTTTTGGGAATCAACCCCTCCTTTCTCAGGTTCGTAAAACATATATATTGGACTCATCCGAAGGATGAGCTATATCGAGTGTTTGTTGTCCTCTTTGAACTCATAAAAATGAAAAGAGGCACTCATCCATCATGATGGGGAAATTAAGGGAAGGGAAATACATTACATTTTGCAATAATGGCAATTATTTGTAACCTTTGAACATGGAACTTGTATGCATTTCATTCAGTCAATTGCGTATTCATTTTGTTTCCGAGTCGGTCCACTTTCATGAGTCATGCCACTCCTTTGAGTCTCTCAAAGAATGAATTTTCCATTGTCGCATTGTATTCTACCTCGTCAAGTCAATGCTGCCAAGTCTTCGACCGTGCTGCCTTATGTTCAAAAGGGAAACTATTTTGAGAGTTTACACCTACAGTCAAAACAACCTTTTTGAGTTAGTTATTTTTAATTCAGTCCTATGGTTACATCATACTTAAAATTCCAGAACTGTGTTTCGAGTTTCCTGTCATTGATGTGGGATTCATCATGGCCCTCTTTCGACGAGACTATTCCTGCTGACATTAGCTCATCATCTAGGAATTAGTCTTAGAAACAAGTTTAGTACCTTGAGATCTGTATGCCTTAATGATAGATTCTCTCATTTTCGACATAGGTTCACATCATTGAACTATGATCGAAAGATTCAACTGAGTCTTTGACATTAGATCATCTATTCACACTCACGAGATTGTACTAGGGTACCTTGGGAATCATTGACATTAATGGTGATCTCCCTCGCACTTGTTAACGGTTCACATCATTGACCAGTAATCAAGTGGTTTCTACCATGTTCGAATTCAGATAATTGTAATCACATGGTTATAATCGTACTTTGTGGAAGATGAGACGAAGACCCTAGGTTTTTGTTAAAAGCATTCATAGCTTCTCCCCAAGTTGCGATGGAGTATATTGTATGGAGTCCTAGCATGGATCCACATTTGTATGTTCGTGGCTGTGCTCAGATTTGCATCTGTATGACATAGATCTACATTGTATGACTGGTAGCTATGTCCAAATTTGAGTCTTATTCACATGGATCTACGTTGTATTTTAGTAGCCATGACCTTTTTGTATCTCACATGCATCTGTGTTGTATTGGTCGGCAGCCATGTTGTGAGTCATTTGGGACATGTATCAAAATATGCTACATAAAGTTGGTGATGTTTGAGAAGTTCCAACCTTTGGACCTTTTCCTCGACACTATACCTTGTTCTTTCAAAGTATATTGTCTATGATTTAGTCTCTAGGGTTATGATATATGAGACAGGTATCTAAAGGGGAAAGAGGGTTACATGAAAGAGCATTACTTTTTCCCTCTTTTGACCTTAGTTTATTACTTTTTCATGCTATGGATTCAAACATGAAAAATGTTAATATAGTCCTCTTTAAGCTCTTTTCGGACTCTTAAAATGTGAAAAGATAGTCGAGTACTTGTCTTGTTCATACTTGTAAAATTATTTGAAGAGTCATCTCTTTGACAATAGGTTATCTCTTTTTCGGTTCGGATGGACTATTTATGAAAAAGGAACACTCCAGCCAATCATGGATGGAAGAGTTCTCTTGGGTATTATTTTACACTTTTTCAGGCCCTAGAGACTAAATCATATGAAAAAGGACCCTTTGGAGTTTTCTTTAGTTTGTTCAGACTCTCTAAGCATGAACTACATTGAGTTTTCTTTCATTGGACTCGCTAAATTAAAAAGTGAAAGACCCTTTTTTGGGAACAAACCCCTCCTTTATCAAGTTCATAAAACATATGAGTTTGGACTCGTCTGAAGGATGAGCTATATCGAGTATTTGTTACCCTCTTTGAACTTGTAAAAACAAAAAGAGGCACTCATCAATCATGATGGGGAAATTAAGGGAAGGGAAATACATTACATTTTGCAATAATGGCAGTTGTTAGTCACCTTTGAACATTGCACTTGTCTGCATTGCATTCATTCAATTGGGTATTTAGCTTGTTTCCAAGTCGATCCACTTTTCATGAGTCATGCCACTCCTTTGAGTCTCTCAAAGAATGCATTGTCCATTGTCGCATTGTGTTCTGCCTCGTCAAGTCAATGCTGCCAAGTCTTCGGTCATGCCGCCTTATGTTCAAAAGGGAAACTATTTTGAGAGTTTACACCTGCAGTCAAAACAACATTTTTGAGTTAGTTACTTTTGAGTCAGTCCTATGGTTACATCATACTTAAAATTCCAGAATTGTGTTTCAAGTTTCGTGTCGTCGATGTGGGATTCATCATGGCCCTCCTTTGATGAGACTATTCCTAACGACGTCAGCTCATCATCCAAGAATTAGTCTTAGAAACAAGTTTAGTACCTTGAGATCTATATGCCTTAATTGACAGATCCTCTTGTTTTTGACATAGGTTCAGATCATTGAACTTTGATCAAAATATTTGACTGAGTGTTCGACATCAGATCATCTATTCACACTCATGAGATTGTACTAGGGTACCTTGGGAATCATTGACATTAATGATGATCTCCCTCACACTTGTTAACGGTTCACATCATTGATCGATAATCAAGTGGTTTCTACCATGTTCGACTTCAGATCATTGTAATCACATGGTTAGAATCATACTTTGTGGAAGACGAGATGAACACCCTAGGTTTTTGTTAAAAGCATTCATAGCTTTCTCCCCAGGTTGCGATGGAGTATATGTATGGAGTCCTAGCATGGATCCACATTTGTATGTTCATGGCTATGCTCAAATTTGTGTCTGTATGACATAGATCTACATTATATGTCTGGTAGCTATGTCCAAATTTGAGTCTTCTTTGCATGGATCTATGTTGTATTTTAGTAGCCATGAATTTTTTGTATCTCACATGGATATGCGTTGTATTGGTTGGCAGCCATGTCGTGAGTCATTTGGGACATGTATCAAAATATGCTGCAGAAAGTTGGTGATGTTTGAGAAGTTCCGACCTTTGGAACTTTTCCTCGAAACTATACCTTGTTCTTTCAAAGTATATTTCCTATGATTTAGTCTCTAGGGTTATGAGATATGAGATAGGTATCCAAAGGGGAAAGAACATTACATGAAAGAGCATTACATGAAAGAGGGTTACTTTTTCCCTCTTTTGAGATTAGTTTATTACTTTTTGTGCTCTGAATTCAAACATGAAAAAGGTTATTAGAGTCCTCTTTAAGCTCTTTTCAGACTCTTAAAATGTGAAAAGATAGTCAAGTACTTGTCTTCTTCATACTCGTAAAAGTATTTGAAGACTCGTCTCTCCGATGATAGGTTATCTCTTTTCTGGTTTGGATGGACTATTAACAAAAAAGGAACACTCCAACCAATCATGACTGGAAGAGTTCTCTTGGGTATTATTTTACACTCTTTTGGGTACTAGAGACTAAATCATAAGGAAAAAGACCCTTTGGATATCTCGTCACCCTGATGTTATGAGATAGGTATCCCCTTGTTTGCTCCAATCCCTCAAAGTTTTCCATAGAGAATGAAGGAATAAATTAACCCCTTGCAATTTTCCCTCTTTTGAGCTGGTAACGCTCTATCCCCATTGACAAAAAGCATTACCCATGAAGCAAAGAGCCAGTACCACTCCTGATACATGAGAAAAGAGGGGTTCCACCTCTCCTTCCTTCACTGCAAGAATCCGTGCCCCCTTATCATCTCCTTTTTGCTTCATTGGAAGAGCGGTGCTCGAGTTTTCAAGGAAAAAAGAGAAGCTTTGAGAGGATGCTCGAAGCTAACCTCCGTGGAGCCTCATCCATATGGTTTAGGACCAGCTAGAGCCTGAGATCCTCCCCTTTAGGATCTAATCTCCACCTCACCCATGAGATATTGAACCATACCTATCCTCCCATGCCTTTAAATACTGGCTCACCCCCCATGGGAAAAAGGAGGAAGAATTATGTTTCATACCTAGACTCTGTCAAAATCATTCTTAAGTATTTGGAGGCAAGGTGAAGTTAGAGGCAAGGAGCCATTTGAAGGAACTCTCAACACCAAGGCATGAAGGTTGTAGTCTCTCCAATCATTTATTAATAAAGAATGTCTTTTCTTTCCCATATTTACTCTTTCATATGTTTATATTGCTTGATTCCTTGGTCATAAGCATAGATCTAGTTTATTATATTGTATGTTATCATGTTTCTCTTGTTGTTTTCCATCATTTACAGGTTCTTCTGCAGTAAGCTTCAAGGATAGTGAGGACAACCTTTGAGAAAAGTAGCATGGCATCATATTCTAGTGATGAACTAGATCTAGGGAGAGTCTAGCATTTCATGTTTGTGTTTTGTTCTAGACCTGAACTATTTAGATATAGGGAACCAGCTCTTGTCCGTAGGAGGTGTGTATTTTTTACTAACACAAACTATTTTCCCCCAACGCAAAACTATGTATCTTGTTGTGGATGCCTCTGTTGTTATGATTTGGACTTTTTGAGTGGAAATGGGGTCTTAGCTAGCTTGATAAACCTAGTGGAAGAAGTAACCTCATAGACAGAGTTAGAGGGTTGGATTTATTCTTTGCAGACCCTGAATAGCACTGGAAGGGAAGGGATGGCCTCAGGGACTATGTAGCAAAGAAGGGGATGCTTCCTTGTGTTGGGTTTGTGCATGTTTTATAAGTCAATATATATGTGGTGCAGGTGTCCATGGCTCTTTAATTGAGCTTACTAGCTTATCAGTCATCCTTTCCAGCTCCTCTTTATCCTGATAAACCCAACTGTGTTGGCTTGGTTGAGTTTTGTGTGTCCTTGGCTACATGTGATCTTGCTAGTGTTCATGTTATTCCTTGTGGAAATCATGCCCAGCTTGGGGGTGGTAGTGTTTCTGAGAGATTGATGAGCACACTAGCCTATGGTTGGGTGGAACTCTGCAGAGACATAGCTAGTTGCGGGACAAGCTTCTACTAAGATAAGTATCTCTTGTGTTTAAATCCTTCCAACTGTGTTTTGTTTTATAACTTAGATGAACTTGTTAAATGTTGTTTAATGAATTAGACATTTGCATATGTATTTTATTTCACTGCATTTTATATTGTGTTCATGGGGTTTAGTTTTTCTGGATTACCTAGCAGTTATGTTTGTCACGTCCTCTCCACCCAGTAGAGGGGTGGGGATGTGACACACTTATTCTAGAAAATATTTTGAAGATAAGGGCTAGAAGATTGAGGAGCAGAACAATCAAAGAATACCTGGTGCAATGGAAGGATCTACCAAGTGAAGATGCCACATGGGAAGAGGAGAATATTTTGTAACATCCAAATCTGAAATTGCTTGAGGACAAAAAATATTGGGTGGGGAGGACTGCGATGTCCCCATTCAAATAATTGCATAGCAGGAAAATTCCATCAATCTTACTAGTTCCCTAGGTTGGATGGAAAGATTGGGATGTTAATAAAGGAGCTAATAAATGGTGTTTAGATTCTAGAAGGAATAAATATTTATTTAATGGAGTTAATTAAATGAATGCAAGTGAAAAATGAAATGGCTATGGAGAATGGAGACACATGGATACTATGGGGCCCACTCAATCTAGAATTCCTATGTTAAATGACATCCTCCTCTTGCAATCTTGAATCTATGGGAAGCCTAATGTTTTTGGATGGATTATAAGGTTAATATACTTGTCCATATACTTAATAGGTAGAATTTGGGATGAATTGTAACTTACATCGGGAGAGGAAGATCGAAATGGGAGTTTCATGGACACCAATGGTGGAGATTCTATGACAGTTATGACACAAGCCAGATCTGAAGGCTGAAATATAACATATCTGACATGCCAGGCCTGAATAGAGCATCTTATAAGGCGCTCATGGAAGTTGGAGAAGGCCAAGAGGCTCCTACTCAAATTTGGGAGATGAGGGAAGGTGAAGAGAGAAGCCACATGGCATAGCATAAGAAACCACGCCAATTCAACTTGGAATTGGTTTATGGATGGATTTGAAACCTTAGAATACCAATAATTTTTATAAAATGAAAGGATCATCCATGAGAATGCCCTTTTGATCATTTGTGAAAATTGTTATTGTGAAGAGAGAGAGAGCTAGTGGATGACTAGCTCATGCCTTAGCCAATTTTTTGGGGCAAAGCACTTCTAAAATGTTATTGTCATGAATCTCTGCAAACAAAGATTGTTTTACGTTAATAATTTGAAAATATGAATCTAAACGAATTATTGAAAAACAGTACTTCACGTTAAACCTGAAACGGTACTTCCATATTGTTGCATGTTAATAATTTCGAAACATGAATCTAAACGAATTAATGAAAACCAGTCGGCCATTTTCCAGCCATCTTCATGTTAAATCTGAAACGGTGCCACCAGATTCGTCGAATTGAAGGAGAACTTCAGTATCAAAAGGCGGTCCTCCTCCAATTCTGGAGATGGCTGTGTTGATATCCAGTCCAAGTTGTGCAATTCTAGAGTGAATGCATTCAAATATTTTGCATCCTTTCTTCACACAAATCAATACAAATTCTCGACCACTGGCTTCATCCTCACTCTCACTCTCAGGTTGACGAGTAAAATGATTAAACATGCGAACAATGTCTTCTACTATATCCAAACCTCCTTCGAGAATATTAGCAAATGACGGGCCTTCTGCCATCACTATATCTTTGACAAGAGAAAGACCCATTTCAAGGGCTTCACAATTATGCTGTCCCTCAACTTCGGCTTCAAGGAGCTGTCCCTCGCGAAGACCTCTCGTCTCTTCTAATCTATCAATTTCTCGAGCGATGCAGAGGTTTACAGCATTAACCAGCGTTTTTGAGTGAAGTGGATCATTGAAAGATGATGTTATGATCCACGTTCTCCGCATAATCGAAATCCCGTGTCTCAAATCTTCACTGCTGATATCCTTTGCATCAGTTTGAGACAATTTCCTTATAACAATGAAAAAACCCATAATCCTTACAATCCTTTCGTATAATTCTTTTCCAACGATTTGCTCAACTTGGCCACTCGTCTCATCAAAAATTTTACAAAACATTCGCATCATAAGGGATTCGATTTTCATATAACGTTCGTTAAAGAGATAAACTTGGTCTATGATTTTGATATAAGCCCCAGTCACGCCAATTTGCTTGGATTTCCAATTAGGACAACTTTCTATATCATAAATGTCAAACGGTTTCAAGCCTATAACATCAATCGCCTTGACGATTTCCTTACAGACATCCCATGCAGCTTTTTTAGTGCTCATTTCTATTCTATTGCTCTTTAGAAGCATTGTTATTCGAGGAATGATTTCGTTCATATATCTGAAACCGTGTAAAGATCTGAATGTTTCTATGTTCTTAGAATGAAACTGACAATACAGTCGCAGTAGGTTAATTTTCTTCCACAGCATCAAACACTGCTTTTGGGTTGTCAGTTGTTCTTGCATAGATTTAAACAATAAGTCCAAATATTGCTTCATATCTTCCTCTTCCAGAATTTTTGAATACTCTTCAATTACATCTAGCTCTGCACCTCTACCCGCAGAAGACTTCTTAAGTTTAATGTATTCATCCATTTCCCGCCTCAAATCTGTTTGGGGAATGAGACTTTTGACGGTGAACCATTGTTTAGTAAAGGGATTCTCTGCTTGACATTTAGTTTCCCAAATGATCTCTATAGTTTTTCTATTATAGAGACTCTGTGAGGCATCTTGATCCAGCGGTAATCGAACGGGATCATAAGCAAATTCACAGGTGATGACGTCCATATATTTCTCAGGCACCCTTTCCATATCGATTTCATTGCTCCCTAATGAATTAGCAGGTGCCATTCTGTACGCAAAATAATACAATACCCAGCAAAAAGAATAGATAAGTAAAAGCTTACAGCCTCTAAATAGTTTTTCTGTTCTTAGTTCTGGATATACAACTCCGAAACATTTGATCACGCGGAAACCTTATTCATATGGATCGTCTCACCCCACCAGCTATAATTTATACCAGCATAGATCCAAATCCCAGGCTCTATCAAGCGCCGAGAGGGATCAAATCTATGGAGGTGCAAACATCTTCTCAAATATTGCACTCAACTATCAGCTTTGGTGTGATTCAGACCAAAAGACACATCTTTTTATTTAAGATAGACATATAAGATTTTTATTTTTAATATTTAATACTATTTATGGGAAACATAATATTTTTTATTTTGTTAGGAAAGAACATTACAACATCTCCTCCATACATGGTTTTAAAACCATGTGCAAGGCCCTCCTAAAACCATGGGTTGTTTAGGAGACCTTGCACATGGTCTTAAAACCATTTGCAACGACCTTCTAAACCATGTACAATAAAACCATGAGTTGTTTAGGAAGACTTGCATATGGTTTTAAAACCATTTGCAAGGCCCTCCTAAACCATGTACAATAAAATCATGGTTTGTTTAAGAGGCCTTCCACATGGTTTTAAAACCATGTGCACTCGTAACATTTTTTTTCGGACAATTCAATTTTTTATCTTTTATTATTTTGCTAAGTAGGAACATTACAACATCTCTCCCATATTGTATTGTTTTTATCAATTTAACAAATTATCTTAAAGAAATGATAATTTTGTTATTCTTTAAACCACCAACTAATTAACAAATTATCTTAAACTTTCTAATTTTCTTAAATAATATTGATGATTAAATTCAAATTTACTAATAACAAAAACAACCGATAACAAGAAGTGATCTTCACTCTTGACAACTAAGTTATCATGAATTTTTCCATATGTGAAAACTATAAAAAGGTAAATATTACCGCACAGTTCACTCTGGACAACTAAGTTATCATGGATTTCTCCATATGTAGAAAAAAAAGGTAAATATTACCGCACAGAGGTATACCTCTGATCGCTGGACTCAGCCTCATGATGATGGTGGGCTTTGCTGATCATCGTCTTCTTACAAAATGGGTCGAACAACAAAAAATTTAAAGCTTCCACGAGAGATTTAAAGCTTCGTATGACTTTCCATGATCTGACTCATTTGTCATTTGTCAGGTAAATTACATTCTACACGAACCGTTTCATGTACAAATTACAAATACATGCATGGTAACAATTATTTCATGTTCACACTCAATGATATGGTTACACATTCTGCATTTCTGGAATTTATGCCATGAATTTTGAAACCAAAAGAGTTTTTTCCCATTTATGGTTTATCAGAGCTTCAATCTATTAAATGGTTTTGCGCCAGGGTTTAGGCATTTCTTATGTCGGTCATTTGTGCTGATTTTTTCTTCAATATTTAAAGCAAAGCAGCGAGCATCACCCAAATCGTTCGTGATATGTTATGCATTGCTTCAATGAACTTGTATTTCAAGAAATATCTGAAACTAAATAATGTATAGACATACACAGGCTCTGGATAAATATTGTAAGAAGCAAGTAATTATGCACGAGCACTGGATAAATATTGTAAGAAGCGAGTAATTATGCACGAGCAACATATTCTGCAAGTTTTTTAATCCTTACAGCATGTTCTCGCAAGATCTTTTTGGTGGGCTTTTGAGTGGGATAATTTTACATTATTAGGCTGACAAAATATTTACTACTTTTTACTTTAGTTACTTCAATATTACAAACATTATAAATGTTACATCATATTACAAGATCTCTCCCATAATATTCATTATCACTATTTATTTTCTGCAGACATGTTATAAATGTTACATCACGTTACAAGATCTCCCCCGTAATATTCACTTTCACTATTATTTTTTGCCGACATGTTAGTAACGTTACATCACGTGACAAGATCTCCCCCATAATATTCACTTTCACTATTATTTTTTGCCGACATGTTAGTAACGTTACATCACGTGACATCACGTGACAAGATCTCCCCCATAATATTCACTTTCACTATTATTTTTTGCCGACATGTTAGTAACGTTACATCACGTGACATCACGTGACAAGATCTTCCCCATACTGGGCTGTAGAGCGCCTCTCGGCGCAATTATAATATAAAACCAAAGAGTAAAGAAGGGTCGGCTTGCTTATGGTACCGCACATTGAAGGGAGATGTGTCCTCCATGCTATTATTCGATGTCATCCAGCTTGCATTTCGATCCATTCTCCAGCCTCTATTCTTTGCCTCGCTTGTTGTTGGAAGGTAGAGGGTGCGTTATCCACTAAGGTACAACAACACTTGTGGACTATGATACAAGGTGCTCCACTTTAAGGTTAAATATACAAAATTTGAATTTTGTAAGAAAGTTTATTTTAAGAAATTATTTGCAATGCTTACTAAACTAGAAACGCATTAGTATGTAACCCTACATGACATTCCACGAGAAGGTTAAATCATTTTTTCTTATCATGGCACTCAAAACATATAACCATATTGATGTACTAGGATACAAGGTAAACTATGGTAGGTTTAAAAATAAATAAAAAGCTACCAAAATGATCACTAATTTTTACTATCCATAGTGATTCCAACACCTCCAAACAACTATACTTTTTATTCCTCTATGAACACCTTGTTGTCTTGTGCTTCCAAATTGTTTGGTTTTTATACCAATATTCATCCATGACAGATTATGTTTTTTTTGTTAATTTATTCAAACCCACCTTGCACGAGTGAAACCAATTTCGCATTTCCATGGCAGTCGTGCCTCTGCATCAGAGATGAGACCATGTAATTTCTTTGTTATGTCTCACTTTACTTTTTCACAATTTTAGTTTTTCAATTTAGTTTATAAATCTCATTCTTTTGGGAAAAATATATGTTGTTGGTATATCTTTTCCTAACATAGCACATTGCTTCATGATGTGCTTACTTTCCACAATGCCTACAATTATTCTTACGATATAGCCACGACAATAATGTCAAAATGGTAAAGGAAAGTTTTTTATTGTGTTATTTGGTGTTCTAATGGATGTTATGAAGCACCAATATTATGGTGAAATATCCCCATACATGCACCACTAAATGTAGTCAGTTATACCTTTCAGTGGTAGTGTGTCCATGGATGACTCAAGGCACTAGAAATGGTGCTAGTTTCTCATGTTGGTGCATCGGCTTGCCAAATTTTAATTTCACTTTAATTTGTGGTGCACTCACATGGAATAGTGGTATCATTGCTCAATTCTAATAGCTATTTAACAAAAAACACTTAATGCAAGACAACTATGCATCATGAAGGTGATGTGTGTGTGGATGACACAATGCACTATGTTTGGTTCTACTCTGTCACCTTGCCACACCATCGTTCATTTTGTATATTCCTACACTCTATACTACATTTGAGAGGAAAAGTAGAACTATGTTTCAATGATATGAATTATTCCATGCACATCAAAATCCATAACTACATGTAAAGGTGCCTAGACATGTTGGTGCATTTATTATTTTTCCTTTTTAAATTATTACTCACTTAGGTGCATTTAATGATGACCCAGTGCACCATATGCAGTGTTATGAGACATCCTCATCGTATGGAGTGAATAATGAAAGGTAATTTAGTATATGTTGTATATTGTATATGTATATTATCCTAATGATTTTTGTATATAATTCAAGGATGACCACAACAACAATAGGATGATATGTATAACTTCATGGTTTTTTGTGAATCTTGGGAGTGATAGAGGGACGTTTCTTCTCATCCAATTGCTGTTGAGCCTAGCCTCCTTTTGATGGATGTTGGGCTCCTCAAATTTTTTGAGGAGGTCAAATCCCTCATGGGAAAATTGATTTATTGTGCCAGTTGTTCCATCACTGGTATCATGGCATACAAGTATTCAAGGTTGGTCCCAATCAATGGTACCATTACACAAAGGAAGAAATTTATTTAATCACCAACTTATCTAGGATGGGGGATGACTTTCCCTATTTTCTCAACATGTCTCTTGGTGTTGTGAGAGATATCTAGTTGACATATGTCTAGAGATATGTTAGTTTTTAACTTACCAACATGGTTAGATTACAACTTATCGTGGGATTTCTATGCTTATATACTTTTAGAGTCAAGAAGCTTAGGTACTTGTGCCTTATCATCAATTAACTAAAAAATCATACCACTGATGAGAGATTCATTAGTTTCATTATGATATACTATGTAGATAGCCTTGAACTAGACAAATTATATTATTTGTAATTCACCTAAGATGGTTTTGTATTTATTTCAATGAATCTCCTAATATGCGAGACTCTGAATTCGATGGTGTCATATGATTTGAATTAATAAAGGGTTTAGTGTTTGGTTTTGTTGTTAGTTTTGTTGTTAGTTTTTTGTTGAGTTTGGTTTTATAAGTAATTTTCTTGTGGTTAATTCATCATTTTTTGACTCTTGATTGGAGGCCTGAGAGCCAACTTTCATGTGGTGTTTTGGATTTCTTCAATTAAATAGTTATTATTTTAATTCTTCAATCAAGTGTGTAATCATAATTAATTAAAATATTGTATCTTCTTGGACAAAAAAATAAAATAAAAAATATAAATCAATTTGATGCCAATAATTACAAAATGTGTAGTAAAAAAACATCTAACAACATCAACAACCTTATGCATGATATGAAAATAATAATATAAATGAACAACATCAAAATCAATATCTATTTCAAATATGCATAACAAGAATACATGTCAACAATCAATGTACATATTCCATATATATTACTATTGGGAGGTAAGTACCTAGTGCATTAGTAGGTGGATCAATGCATGGATTTGTTGGTATAGTAGCTAGTTAAATTGGTGGAATATATGGAAGAGGACATGGTCTAGGAAAAGGAGGGTATTAAGGAGGATTTTCCTTGAACCTATCATCATCTAAAAATGTATAATATGAAGAAAACATAGATTATGTACTAGCATGTTTCACATCTTGTCACTCCTCGACCCTGATACTCTAGAATGCCATTGATATACTAAAAAAAAATCATATCTTAAGGGAAGGATCTCAAATATCCTCAAAAGTTTAGGATCCTAAGAGATCACTTTAGGTCACTTTGGTTGGACTCAATGACAAGTTATCAAAGTACATAAATTATTTGTGGCTCGGTGACAAAATTTGAGATCTAGTTTAATTTGGTGTAAGACAAGTATGTTCTTCCAAGATATTATATCAGTCTATATCATTTCTACATCATATATGGACAATTCCTCTCACCAAGCAAGCCAATATATCTACAATAGTAGAAAATAATTAGACGATTAAAATGAAATATTATAATCAATAAAATATGCATTAAATACATCAAAAAATTATAAAACTAGAATATTCAAAACACCAATATAACATTAAATCTCTTGTATGGTGTCTTAGATGCAATAAAAAATAGATTTCTTAACACCCTCACAAGTACATCCTTTCATGTGGACATTGTGCAAGGTCAAGGAAATGAACATCCTCACTACCTAGCATAGAAATAAAATTATCACCCACCATCCTAGATAGGAACTATGGCTAGCCTTTCCTAAGACAATCTAGCCCCCACACATATACATATGTACTTTAGTGATATTCCTTGGTGGTGGCATTCAATTATGATTGAGGAATTATAAACCTCTCAATTCGTAACCAAAATAGATCTAACGAAAAGGGGGGAAATTCCTACCCATTAATATGATATGATAATATCCATAAAACAAAACTGACATAGTAGAACAATATTGAGATACAAATAAAACTGGGAACCTTGACTATTTGCAAAAGTAGTATTTAATATACAAAGGAAAAGACATACATGGAGTATTAAAAAAAGAGAAGCAACGATAAAAAGATAAAATGAGATAGATCCAGAAGCAAACTCATAGAGTGCAGAAACAACTTGTGAAACCCAACCAACATCCACTACAATTGGTGAATAAAACATTCTACAACAGGGAGGAAATAAAAAATAATAATATGAGTGGTCCCATCCTTTTTTTGTTGTTCAAGGGACATGCAAATATTCAATTGGTACCCATAATTGACCTATTTTGTTCATATTTTGGTACCCATTTACCTTTTGAAAACCTTCAACCATGATAACCTTTGAGTGAATTATCTACTAAACTAACAATTTATGTAGCCATTTATAGTTTATTGGTGAATTACTCATAATTGGTTAGTCTTGATAGTATTTTATGATTTTTTTATTAATTATTTCAGTTTCATGTATTTTTTATGAACACATGCTAGTAGTAGGTTGTTTATGAGCTATTCATTCTATATTTTTTTGTCATTGAGTTTAGATCATCTATGGAATGTATATTTATTTATTTTATTTGCACAAAGAAACAATTATTATGAGAATTATTAAGTTATAAATCAAAATACAAAGTAGGATATAGAGTCTCCTTCACCTCTTAACCCATTGTGCATTGACAAAATCAATTAAAATCCATAATCTAGGTAGAGGCCATTGAAAACCGAATAGGGAATGCAAACACAACACAATATCTGATCCCAGTCATGAAGGAAAATGGGATGTGAATTCACTTCCCTCAAAACACAACAATTTAGGTGATCAAGAAGGGTAATGTGCCTATGAGATCATGTCTTCATTTGATTGATAATATGTCAGTTAATTGTTGCAAGGAGGATGGTGATACTTGGTATAAAATCAATTGGGGAGTGTTTTGGAGCTATCTAGATTCTAATTGAGGGATCAAAGAACTCAACATAAATGGACCTACATTTATCTCAATTTTGTTTAAATTCTAAATTCTTCTTAACTAGGTTTCTAGCTACAAAGTAGAATTGTAATCTTGACAAACAACTCTACTAAGTGGTATATTGATGAATGCCTCTTTCCCATATTTTTGTTTTGTGATTACATTTATAATCCTTAGTTGTATGTTTTAAAAAATTTCATGGGTGGATGAGGAGTTGTTATATACTTAGTTTCAATAGATATTTATGCAGCGTGCTACTTAATTAAGTTATTTTACCAACATACAATGACCATTTTTTTCGTAGGGTATTTTTTTAATCATAATGTAGAACTATTTCTTTCTTTCCATAGAACGTAGATTTATTTCTTGGATAGTTATTTTCTTGTTTATTAGTTATTCAATTTAAACAATTTCATTTTAATTTTATAAATGTAATGAGATTATGAAGCATTGGGCCCAGACGACCAAGGGGCACCTTCTATCCTAGATGACTTAATTTGTTGAAATATTGAACCTTTATCATCTATATTAATTTAACACTAGTTAGATTCATTTAGAAATGTTAATTCCACAACATTTATAATTAACATTGTAGATTAATTTAGTATTATTTTAAAACTTGGAGGTTGCATAAATAATGCATAGCACCTCAAAACATTACACACCTTAGTTTATTATTTAAAATTTATGGGATTCAGTGGTTCATAATTGTTGCAATTGTTTAGTTCACCATATTTTAGCATTGCTACTAGAGAGGTTCTAAAATATTCAAGGAAGAAAAACCTCTAAATTATCTTTCCATTGTGAGGAAAGAAGGAACTTGAGTTCTCGAGTGTTCCCATTTGTATTCATTTTTTTTCTTCACTCGGTAGATTTCTTTGAACTAGATGTATGCATTTTTTATACGTCTAAGTTAGGTCAGTTTCTAATAAAATATAATAATTATAGTGTAGAAATGGAGATATTAATAGGTAAAATAAGTTAATAGGTAAAATAAGAGGGAATTCTTAAGATATATGGAGTAGAATGTGAATTAAAGAACAAAGGGTTTCTTGCAAGATTCTTTGGAAAAAGTATTATTGGAAGTCCAAGTGAGGCATACAAAGGATTACAAGGGAGAATTGAGAATACCAAGATTAAGAAAGAGGGGATAGTCTCTATAGGGATAACCACAATTATACCCATATAAGTTAGTATCAGGATTACTTCTAGTCTTCATAAACCCACAATTAGGGAAAATAGAATATTTTGGATCTTGTTCATATTCGTGGAGGGTTATTATTTGTTCACTATGGTAGAAGACACATCAAAATAAAAACCAGTGGTTTTACAGTTTCCCATTATCTAAATATACAAGGATGCAATAATAAACACCATTACCCCATCACCCTTCCTCATTTCCAACGAATGGAAACAAGGGAAGCTACAACTGTCTAATTTAAATTTCAAGTCCTATACAAAGCCTATTATTATGGGATTCATACTCATGAACTTAGATTATTTCTTTCAACTTTAAAGGATGTATCACTCCAATAGTTTATGGGTCTTGATGGAAATAATATTCATACATAGGATTAAATGGAGAGCTTATTTAGAAATAAGTATTAGGGATATTGCAAAGAAATAGATATTAGGGATGAACAGTGTTATATGAATCAGGGACAATATGAATCCTTAGAGGAATATACTTTGAGATTTAAATTTAGTTACAAAAGGTCAACTAATTTTATATTGTATTGTGAGTCCCTCAAGCTAATACTCTTAATAGGAGTAGGAGATTAATCATAGAAACCTTGAGTTTACTTGGAGCTAGTGACATATATAAGTGCTATTAGGATGAGACCTTAGAAAGTTTTAATAATTATTCAAGATATTCTACAATGAAAGGTAGAGGCACCAGATGGATTTCTACATAATCCTTAAAATTATATTAATGTACTTAACCAACAGAAACAATAGAACATTAAAAATATTCAAAGAAATATAAGTGTAGAAATGTAAATAAAAGAGACAATGAGATTATACTTGTAGAAATAACCATTGTATTTATAATACTAGAAGAAAGAGAAATTTTCATAAGCATATTTGATGGGTCATTCTCCATTGAGTATAGATCCAATATAATCCAAAACAAAGCATCACATAGATGCCTATCTCTAAAAATAGTTTCTTACCAAAAAAGACCTAACTACGTGTGGTCCCATCATTAATGGGTACCAACCACATAGTGGGCACTATTTAAAATTGAGGAGCATTTTAAATTAGGTGAATACCAACTAACTTTCAAATTTTCATTATCCAATTGATTTGTCCTCATATATTTACTTAATAACTACTAATTATCCCAAAGTAGGGAGGTTAAGGTAGGACTAAAACATGTATTCTTCCTTAAAAAGAAGCACTATATTTGAAGGCTAGTGTAACACCCAAAAAATTGATGAGGGATAACTAGTTAACATAAGTAGAGTAAGTTATTAAGAATACATTAATAAATAGATATTTATTAAATGAGAGAAAATAAAGAGAAAAAATAAATATCAACATTATGAGGAAAACTCAGTTAAAAATAATTAAGATTAGTAAGACTAAAGTGCATGGATGCCACATGGCACTAATGCAAAATAAATTTAATTGTATACATAAAAGAGGAATTTGGGAAAGAAACGGGGTTGATGCATTTGCTTGGGAGGTGTATACTAGTAGTACGAGTTATGGTTTTTTGGGTTGAGGGCTATTGTTGTTGGTTTGTGGTATTGTTGTGGGTGGTTTTTACCTATAGTTGTTGAATTCTTTTTTGATTTTCTTGATAAGGTTTTTGGTTCAATGAGCTATTGGAGAGGAGAGTTTAAGGTAGTGAGGTTTGTGGATGTTTAGTCTAGCATAGGATCACTTGTTTGGGGCTCAAAGTCTTTAGTTTCTATTAAGGGTTGGTTGGGAGGAGAGTTGTTCCCCCAAAATATGTTGTTGTGGAAGGTGTCGGCAGCTAAAAGGAAAGGGAGATTATGAAAATAAGGACTTTTCATCCAACACCAAGTAAGTAACATGTCTTTCGTTAAATTAGTTAAGTTGATCAATAAAAGAAATGGTTAGTTAATTCTTAAACTACCCTAAATTCGTGTGCAAATTAGAAAGTTATTTTTCATATAAATGTGTAATAACCCTCTCTCTTTACCTTTATTTGTTGTAATTACATGGATTTAAATGTGATTATATATTTGTTCCTAGTGAGGAGTTCAAGGCCTAGTCCCCACGAGTGAATGTTGCAGCATCGTGATTTTGTGGTAGAGCATGTGCAAGTTAAAGTGTAGTGACATCATGATGAAAATTATAGTAATGAAATAATAAAAATAGATCTAGGGGCCTCAATCTACAACAAAACTGAAAAGAGAGGCAAAAATATCCACTAGGGATAATTTAGGTCAATTTATAACAAAATATAATAACTATAGTGTATACAAGAAGAGAGTAATAGGTAAAATAAGAGGGACTTCCTAAGCTATACTGTGAAGAATGTGAGTTGAAGAAAAAAGAGTTTCTTACAAGATTCTTAGAAAATATTATTCGAAGTCCAAGTGAGGCATATAAAGGATTAGAAGGGAATGTTGAGAAGCCAAATATTAAGAAATAGGGGCTAGATTTTATAGAGATCACCACAATTATACCCATA
>LPNX010147707.1:43478-55230 GCA_001517045.1 Pseudotsuga menziesii
ATGAGAAGGATTAGATAGCAATGAGTCTTCTGATTGAGAAGGATTTGATGCGGTGGCCGGTGAACAAACAATTCAAGCTACACTTCAACCCCTTATAGGTATCATGGGAACTATTTAAAGAAAATTTTAGAACCTATACGTGTTTTATGAGTATAAGCTTTAAAAAAAAGAATCCTTCGATGTAGTACAACATAGGGGAAGGTCAAAACATAATTTTACTCTTTTGTGCATCATGTGGAGTACATGGCTAATGATGCTAGTCCGATCAAAATATTTCTTCATGGAATGGATGAAGAGGTATGTACAGAAGTGGCTATGTGGAAACCCACAACCACGGTAGAAAGATTGATATAGCAAAACATGTTAAGATAAATACTGATATAGGATCGAAATAATAGGGTAGGTATAGACACAAAAATGAACTCAAGCATCCAAGGCGAATTTTAGGCCAAAAGGAACCGGGGCATGAAATTCAGCTAACATGGAGCTCATTTTGGGTAATCCAAGATGACCAGTATGTCAACCGCATCCCATTCCATTTTATAAGTTTACACCACATACAACAAGGACAAGATAAAAGTCACATCACCATCAAGGTGGAAGTCATGGTCAGGGTTGGGGTGGTCAGGGATAGATAGTTGCCACAACCCCATCTAGGATCAAATGTTTTGTATGTTAGTATTCCCATTATTGGTGTGAATTCCCAATGGAGCAAGGAGGAAAACAAGTTAATCATCCTCAGGGTCGGAATTGAATAAATATCACCAAACAAAGCATCAAGCTAATATTATGGAGGTAGTAGGTATGATCAAGGGAAATCCCTTAACTATTTTGATAGATCCAAGGGATACTAATAGATTTATATCCCATTAAGAATTAGAAATTTTTCGATAAGTGTTCTAAGCTTAGAGTGACTTTTCCAAAGTAGAGATGGCATCAGGGTGAAAACAATCAGTGGGTCTTATAGTGGAGAAATGCATGGTTAAAATAAGAAGTGTTTGTACTAAAATGAAGCTATATAACACTGCTCTAGGTGCATATGATGTGATAGTGGGAATGGATTGGTTGGAATCATATCAATCATTGGTAGAATATTTCAAGATGAAAGTATTTTGCAATAACTATTTCGGAGAACTGGTAGTAATTGAGGGGATTAAGCAAGACATTTCTCTGTAGTATATCTTGGTTTCCAAGGTCAATAAATGTCTGAGGAAAGGGTGCAAATATTATTTCATATAAGAAGTGAGAAATGGAAAAAATACCTCTAAGGTGTCACCCAACCCTCTATGACTTTGTAGATTTCTTTCCCCATGAGTTACAATGATTTCTTCCAATACATGAGTTTGACTTCACCATTCCCACAAAACCTAGTATGGAACCAATATACAAAACACCATATCATATATTGTTAGTTCCATATCTCAATGAGTTAAGTATTCAACTCAAGGAACTCATTGGTTAAAAGTTCATCCTTCCCAGTGTACCACCTTGGGGGGTGTCGGTAATATATGTTAAAAAGAAGGATTGCACCCTTCATATATGTATCTATTATCATGATTTGAACAAAGCCACTATCAGGAATCGATGTCCCATGCCACACATTGATAACAGATTTGATTAGCTAAGAGAGGGATATGTATTTCCAAGGTTGGTTTACGATTAGTGTAATGCCCTCTTGCATGATTTTCTTTTATACTCATTCAAGAAAAAAAATCATTAGCCATTTTGATGTGTGATGATATTAAGATGGGGATGAGTCCGATATGATATTTTGAACATATTATCAATTATGTGTGTATATGTGTGGATATGTTGTGATGAATTGTATGTTTATTTATATTTATGGATATATTGTGGTGAACTCTATACTATCGTTGTTTATGGATTTGTAGATATTGTGACTTGTTATTTACTTATGGATGATTATTATGTGAATTCATGATTCATGATTTATTGATTAGTTTTTATTGAACTAGTTGTTAACAATATTGAAAATACTAATCTTGTGATCTAATTAACTAGTGTGAGTTGTGGTAGGAAAACCTAGACTTCTTGGTAGGCATGAAGGCATAAAGGACTAAAAAATCCATTTATTAAATCTTAAAGTTCAAATCAATATTGCAAAGGAATCATGATTTTTTGGAAATAACACCTGAGGAAGGGAACATATGGTTGAGATAATAAGGTCGTGTTTCAATTGTATATATTGTATATATGCGTTTTTTTGTATGTGCGAGTCACAGGGTGGGACCTTGTCGACCTGCCAACATATGCATGTGGGCCACAAACATGTCTTGGCAAGATGCGCATAATATCTCTTTGTAGAGTATGTGAGGGGTATTTATGTTCTGGAGACAAGGAAACAAAGTCCATATTTCCTCATTGAGATTTGGGATGCACAGTAAGGCTATGGCATTCTTACTCCTCAACAACCAACTCTTACATATTCGAGCTATGTTAAGGTACTTTCAATGACCCCATGGAAAAATTAGTTAAAGAATTCTTTTACCCGCTCGAGAGGGGGAAAATCAAAGAATATTATTTTAATAAAAGAAGGGAAATATAATTAGGGTAAAAACATAAAATAGGGGAATTTTGGGGTGAAGACACATAAGGGGGAGGGTGAGTAATACTAATAAAGAAAAATTAACTAAGGGTATTTTATGCATGGAGATGAGAAATCGAAGGGGGAACACCAGAGGGGAAACTAGAAGGAAACAACTAGAGGGGAGATTAATAGAAGAGGAAAGAGGATAGTTAATGGTTGAATCAGAGAGAAGGAAAGGGGATTATGGAAGGAACTAGCTCCTTGTTTGAATGGATTTTTTGTGATAATTGTGCATGCACTAGACTTATTAGAAAAATATATTATGTTGAATATTTATTCAATATAGTGTTAGAGTCACATCCCCATGCCTCCGACCGAGGGAGAGGACGCGACTACCAGCTTCAAGCACCCGGGCTAAGAGCCCCATGAACATGTGCATTCACAAAATTGCTGAAAACAGAATGCTAAGGAAAATGCATTGAAATAAAACATTCACTTATGCAATCATCTATCAGACACAGCGGAAACATCATACATTCAAACCAGCATTCATTCAACATGTTCATTACAATCATTAATAGTAATTAAGATAGCAGAAGCAAAATACACAAGATCACTTATATTATGAAGAAGTCGATCTGCAACCAGCTACGTCGCTGCAACGTTCCACCCAACCATAGGCCAGCGTGCTCCTTAATCTCTCAGCAGCGCGACCACCCCCGAGCTGGGCATGATTCTCCAAGGAATAAGGGAACTAGCAGACTGACACATAGCCAAGCATACACAAGCATAGCCAAGCCAACACAGTTGGGTTTATCAGGCCATCCAGGAGTTGGGATAAGCTTAATGCTAAGCTGGTGAGCTCATTACAAAGCCAAGAACACCTACACCAAAACTAGCCTGACCTCTAGGACACCCACCCACACCCAACACAAGGAATCAGACCCTTCTCTGCTACATAGTCCCTCAAGCCCTGCATTCCCTTCCAGTGCTATTCAGGGGTG
Source organism: Pseudotsuga menziesii (assembly GCA_001517045.1). Taxonomy (NCBI): domain Eukaryota; kingdom Viridiplantae; phylum Streptophyta; class Pinopsida; order Pinales; family Pinaceae; genus Pseudotsuga; species Pseudotsuga menziesii. The sequence goes on from LPNX010147707.1 coordinate 47,031, forward strand.
ATGGAGAAGAAGGCCAACCCTCTAGCTCTGTCTGTGTGGTTTCTAGCCACCAAGTTTATCAAGCAATACTAATCCCCCATCCCTGCTCCCTACACAGTCCGAAGACCAACCATTGCACTCAGGTAATCAATTTAGCTGTCACAACTTAAATAGGGAAAGCCAAATCCTGAATCGTTCTTGGCCCTATCGGGGCCAAAACGATTCCTAAACGAATGATAACAGTCCCCAAACATATCAACAAACACAATCACAACAGGGGGGGATTACAGTCCGACCTGGACCACCGAGAAAGCAGATGAGAGTTACGCAGATCGCCACACAACTCTTGAACATGAAATGACTTCCTACGGGAAATCGTGGGTGGCAAAGACCAAACAGCTCCCAGCTTCCTGCATGAATAACAACCACCCAGAGCCCAGGGCATGAGAGGAAATCCACACTGAAACCCAAATACAGGTCAAGAACACCCGACTCCACGCTATGGGAAAAACGTGAATGACAGTAGAGGCACCCCCGATCCTTTTCCGGGCTGCGTGAGACCAAACCGCAAGGAGCCTATGCGTGAGAATAAATCAAACAATAGAGTCAATGCATGAGGATGAGCATGCCACAGGGAGAACGCGAATTGGAAGAGCATGGGTGTTCGGCACAGACGTGGAGAAGAGAGATCCCTACGTGAGTGATGGCAGTTGTTTTTCCCAGCCATAGTGAAGTCAACCCAGGTGGAGTGTGCATGTGGGTGAGGACTGACAGTCCTGCCACCCCACTCCCAAATACCATAACTTCCTCAACCACCAGCATCCTTTCTTAATGAAAGTGGTTGGAATATGAAAAGGGAAGAAGACACATGGATTTTCACCCTATTGGCCAAAGTTGGACAAATTCCCCCACATCCTTATCCTTGTGAAAATCATGCCCCTTTCTCATTTTAGTTGCCGTGATCGTAGTTGGTTGGGTTCATTTAATTAATTATGATGCATATTTACATGATGACAAATGTAATGTATGCCACATGCCCTGATATACCATCGGTGACAAATTCAAATCCAAAACATAACATAACCAATCAATGGTGGGGCCTTGTCCTTTAGCTCCACGCCATGATCATTTAATATATACATCATGTACATCTAATGTAACGGGGTCAAAACCAAGGCATTAAATTCCCCTCCCCCTTCAATAGCACTGTCCTCAGTGCTTACAAAATTGAACAAAATGCTACATTGGTATCACCTCAGTGTTCCACAGAATTGAACAAAAATGGATGTGCCAATCACATGGCATCCTCCAGCTCCCATGTAGCCTCTTCAGGTCCGAACTGCTCCCATTGCACCTTTACCTAACCTATGGCTCGGTTCCGGAGCATTGTGACCTTCCTGTCGAGGATGCACATTGGCTTGATTCGGAACTCTCCCTCGGGTTCCACCTGAATCACATCCCAATTTATCACATGGTTAGGATCATGTACATATCTCTTAAGCAAAGAAACATGAAAAACATTATGAGCTCTAGTGCTAGCAGGCAATGCAAGTCTATATGCAACTGGCCCTATCCTTTCAAGCACTTCAAACGGCCCACAATATCTCGGTGACAACTTGGTACAACTTCCAAGCTTCAAGGAACTCTTCCTTGCCCTCACTCTGAGGTAAACATGATCCCCAATACTGAAATCCCTGTTCACCCTATGCTTATCTGCATAGCTTTTCTGTCTGTCCTGTGCTGCTTTCAGATTCTACCTAATCTTTACAACCTCTTGCTCCATTTCTTTGAGCAATTTTGGCTCAAGCACAATCCTGTTCACTGGGTTATCCCACGTCACTGGTGTCCTACACCTTCTTTCGTACAAAGCTTCATACGGACTCATCCCCAAGGATGCGTGCTGTCCATTGTTATAAGCAAACTCTACCAAGTGCAAGTAATCTTCCCACTTGGTTGGTTTGTCCATTACGTACATGCGAAGCATGTCTTCAAGCACCTGATTAACTCTTTCTGTTTTCCCATATGTCTGAGGATGGTATGCAGTGCTGAAGTTTAGCTTTGTACCCAAATCTGCAAACAACCCCTTCCAAAAATTGGAAGTAAACTTGACATCTCTGTCAGAGACTATTGCCTTAGGAAATCCATGCAATTTGAAAATCTCCTTCATGAAGATCTTTGAAATGTCACCTGCCTCATGCATAGACTTAACCAGTATAAAATGTGCTTCTTTTGTCAACTTGTCTACCACAACCATGATGGAATCATGTTGTCTCCAAGTCATCGGTAATCCTGTAATAAAATCCATGGAAATAACTTCCCATTTCCATTCTGGAACTGGCAAAGGCTGCAACAAACTTGCTAAATGTTGATGCTCAACCTTCACCTGTTGACATTTCATACACCTTGAAATGTGTTCAGCGATGTCCTTTTTCATACCTGGCCAAAAGTACTGCTTTCTAGCCGTAGCAATTGTCTTCTGATATCCTGGGTGACCAGAATACAGAGCTTGATGGATTTCATCCATAACAACTCTTCTCAAATCTGCTACATCTGGAATATAAATTCTACCTTTATAAGTGAGAAGTCCATCCTCTTCCAATTTATATCCCTCATACTTCTTCTCAAGACTTTGCTGCTGCAATTTGTCTTTTACCAGCTCATGTAATTCATCTCCGGCAACATGATTACTAATCTGCTGCCTCAAATCTGATTGGCAAATACTAAGATATGCCACATGCATTTCCTGCACCTTCCTACTGAGTGCATCAGCTACCTTATTCTCTTTTCCTTTTATGTGCTTGATTTCAAAATCAAATTCACATAAAAACTCCATCCATCTTGCTTGCCTAGCATTCAAAGTAGGCTGGTCAAACAAATACTTCAGTCCATAGTGATCTGTTCTGAGCTCAAATCTCCTACCCATCAAGTAATGCCTCCACATCTTGAGAGCATGTACTATGGTTGCAAGCTCTAGATCATGAGTGGCATAGTTCATCTCATGATCCTTAAACTTTCTTGACTCATAACATATCACGTGGTTGTCCTGCATAAGGACTCCTCCAAGCCCTTGTCCACATGCATCGGTACATACCACAAAATCCTTCTCTGGATCTGCAACCTTCAATACTGGTGCACTGGTGAGAAGATTCTTCAAATGCTGGAAGCTTTCTTCACACATCAGTGTCCATTCGAACTTCATCCCCTTCTTTTGCAAAGAAGTGATTGCATGTGCAACTTTGGAGAATCCCTCAATGAATTTCCTGTAGTATCCTGCAAGTCCTATAAAATATCTTACATCTGTCACATTTCTTGGAGTAGGCCAATTCATAATGGCTTCAATCTTTTCAGGGTCCACAGATATACCCTCTTTTGAGATAATGTGACCCAAATACTGAATTCTATCTCTATAGAAGTCACACTTGCTTAGTTTTGCATACAACTGATGCTCCCTGAGCAAATTCAATGTCAATCTCAAATGCTCTTCATTCTCTTCCTCATTCTTGGAATAAACAAGAATGTCATCAAGGAAAACAAGAACAAACTTATCCAAATACCTGCTGAAGACACTATTCATAAGGCACATAAATGTAGCTGGTGCATTCGTGAGACCAAACGGTACCACTACAAACTCATAATGCCCATACCTTGTCCTGAAGGCTGTCTTATGAATGTCTTCATCCTTGATCCTTACCTGATGGTAACCAGACCTCAAGTCAATCTTGGAAAATACCCTTGCTCCTCTCATTTGATCAAAGAGGTCATCAATCCTAGGAAAAGGATATTTATTCTTCACAGTAACCTTATTCAATTGTCTGTAATCAATACACAACCTGAGTGTACCATCTTTCTTGTTTACAAACAAAACCGGTGCTCCCCAAGGGGACACACTCGGTTGGATATACTTCTTTTCTAACAACTCTTGCAGTTGCATCTTCAACTCTAGCATCTCCGGTGTACTCATTCTATCGGGTGCCTTGGACACCGGTGCCGCTCCTGGCACAAGTTCAATAGTGAAATCAATGTCCCACTTTGGAGGAAGCCCTGGAATCTCATCAGGAAACACATCCCTGAATTCCTGTAACACCTGATAATCCTCCAACCTCATAGTTTCATCTCTCGTTTCCTCCAAAATCTGAGCTGCATACAACTGGCATCCCTTCCTACAGAACTTCTTTAACTGCATTACCGAAACCTGCCGAACTAAAATTACCTTCGGAATACCTTTCACAACTACTAGGTTCCCTTCTTCATTCATGCACTCGAACGTCTTATTATAACAGTCAAGCTTCACCCTGTGAGCTTCTAACCAATCCATTCCAATGAGAACATCATAGGAACCAAGCGGTAGAACATTCAGATCTACACAAGTGACCAATCCATTCATGACCAATGGACATTTCTCTACCACTTCACTAACCTTTCTCTTAGTTCCAATGGCTAGTTGAACTAACCAAGACTTCCCATGCTTTACTTTCTTAAAATCACAAATCTCCACTACTCTAGGGGTAATGTAACTGTGCGTAGAACCAGGGTCAATCAAAATAGAAATAGATTGCTCAACAATCTTACCTGCTACTTCAACCACAGTTGACTGGTGATCCGCTTGACGGTCCTCTAGTGCTGCATAAATGCTAGGAACTGCCCTTGCTACTTTACCCACTATTTTTGCTTCTTGAACATTATAAGCTGGCCTTGCACCCTCGTTCTCGAGTGGACAATTCCTACGCATGTGGGGTCCTCCACATTTCCAACATTGAAGTTGTCCTCTATTTTGTTGTGTATCCTTAGGATTTTCTCCTATCACTCCAACTGGTTTACTCGCAGCTTGGGAGGGCCGCTTCTACTGATTCCTGAAGCTAGAAGGTTTGAAACCCTTCTTTCTTTGGTCAAACTTCTCGTTCTTCTTGTCCTTCCATGCCTTATGGAAATATGGCTTACCTTTGCTTTGCTCATAGCAATACTTAGCCTTTCTTATTGCTTGTTCAAGAGTTCTAGGTTCATAAAACTCAATTCTATCTTTGTAAGACTGAGGTAATCCACTCAGAAAATGTTGGACCTTTACTTTTTCATCTCTGATGTACCAGACATACCTCAATAGCTCCAAAAACTTATTAGCATACTCTTCCATGGTCTACTGTCCCAATCTCAGCTCATGGAACTCCTTAATCTTGTCATCATAATACCTGTCAGAAAGGTATTTCTGCTTGAAATACTTCTTGAACTGTTTCCACTTAAGCCTCTTTTCACTAATCCTCTTCACTTGCTTGAAGTGTTCCCACCAAATGTATGCTCTTCCATTTAGATTGAATATGGAAACTCTTTCCTTCATGTTTCCTGAATAATCATGCACTTTAAAGTACTTCTTAATACCAAGAAGCCAAGTTTCAGCCTCTTATCTAGTCTTTACCTCGCCATCAAATGTATGAGGTTTAGCTTTCTTAAATTCATCCCGAGTGCGATCCCTATGGTGTCTCTTTCTTTTTCTTTTATGAGAAGAAGAACTGGAATCCCCACTGGATTCTTCAGAATCAGATGTTCCACTAGAATTTCTTCTCCTCTAGATGTTCCACTAGATGTTCCAAACTCTGCAACATAGCAGCATTTAACTGATGCTGCTCTTCCTGGGCTTTAATCAAGCTTCTCATGGTAGCTGCAACATCTGACGGTGTCTCTCAGAATCTCCTTCCATTAGAATCTATGTTGTCATTTCTATTACGTATATTTTCTCCCATGGCAGCTTCGGCTCGCTCATAAGAATACCGAGCATCATACCCATCATGGGTTCTCATAACTAAACCACCACTTGCTTACCAATTGTACTACCTGGAATACTGCTCTTGAGAGTGACTATGATTCTGCAAACATGTTAATACACAGATGTTAGATGCATAACATATAACTCAGAGTCACTTACCTTCTCCTGGAATAATTATAAAAATCACAATTTCCCAAACATAATATTTTCCCAAAACATAGAATTTCCTTCATCAAAGAATGTCTATCTTTGCTGCTACTTTCTCATTTTCAGCCGTGAAATTCACTGGAAAAACCACTACAAAATTCCTCTGAAAATAGTCGAAATCTATTGAGAAATCCCATGGAAAAACTCAGAATTTTCCTTTCCTTCTCATCAGTTGTTGGATGTCTTTCCACATCGAAAGTCTTAGCACTTCTGCTTCCGCAACAGCGGACGCTCAATCACTTCCTCTTCTGATTGGCACACTTTCTCTTGCGGCGTCGGTGGTATTTACATATCAGAAGCCAAATGACTTTGGCTTCCGCAATGGCATCACACCAAAGGTCAACTCCTTTCGACGAATGCTTTCTACTTGGAGGAATTTTTAACTCTTCGGCATCGGCGGACTTCTTGCATCGGAAGCCAAATGACTTTCCGCAGCGGCGGGTGCTCAAAACATTTCCTCTCCAGATCGGCGGATGTGTACATCGGAAACCAAATGGCTTGGGCTTTCGCAACGGCGGACATGCAAACCGTTTCCTCTTTCGATCGACAGCTGTTTACATCGAAAGCCAAATAAATTTTGGCTTCCGCAACGGCGGACGCCCGCTTCGCCAGTTCTTCCGCAACGACGGAAGTTCACTTTGTCGACTCTTCCGGTGGTTCAACGCTTAACCAAAATTTTCAAATATTTCCCCCGTCGGCAATCATATCTCATTGGAAGACTTGTTCCTTTTGCAACAGCGAAACACCAACCCGAACTTCTTCCGATCGGCAGCTCTTCCGCTACGGCATACGGGAGACTTCCAACTCTTCCGCAACGGCGGAAGTCCAATTCACTTCTTCTTTCGACGATTTCGTCGCTTAGACAATTTTTCAAAATTGGTCTTTCTTCTTTCCACCGAATATAACACCTGTCGGCAGTCGAACCACTTTCTAGTCGGAAGCTTAGTTGCTCTTACATCCACAACAGCGGAGGCTCGGTCCTTTTCTTCTTCCGGCGGACACTTAGACAAATTTCACGGCTTTCTCCAAATTGTTCCGGCGTCGGCGGTATTTATCATCAGAAGCCAAATGACTTTGGCTTCTGCAATGGCGGAACGCCAAACAACTATCTTCTTCCAGCGGCAGTCCTTCTCATCGGAATACTTAACGCGTTCGCTTCCGCAACGGCGGCTCCCGGAACGCTTTTACTTCCGATTGGTGAACCAACTTTTGACCGGCATCGGCGGACCTTTACGTCGGAAGCCAAATAACTTTGGCTTCCGCAACGGCGGATGTCTAATCGTTTCTCCATCCGCAACGGCGAACGCCCGGGCCTTTCCTTCTTCCGCAGAATCGGCATCCGAATCCCTTTCACAGCCGCAACGACAGATGGGAAACCGCTAGATCTTCCACCACATCGCAAGTCGGAACCTCTAAACCTTTCGATGACCTGACTGTCAACACTTAGAAATTTCCACTGCTTTCTGCTGAGTAGAAGAAACGCTGCCTCTGTCACTGCAATCCTTCAAGGCTCATGCAGGCCCATGTTGCAACATGGGCTCTGATACCATGCTGTCACGTCCCCATGCCTTCGACCGAGGGAGAGGATGTGACTACCAGCTTCAAGCACCCGAGCTAAGAGCCCCATGAACATGTGCATTCACAAAATTGCTGAAAACAGAATGCTAAGGAAAATGCATTGAAATAAAACATGCACTTATGCAATCATCTATCAGACACAACGGAAACATCATACATTCAAACCAGCATTCATTCAGCATGTTCATTACAATCATTAACAGTAATTAAGATAGCAGAAGCAAAATACACAAGATCACTTATCTTATGAAGAAGTCGATCCACAACCAGCTACGTCACTGCAACGTTCCACCCAACCATAGGACAGCGTGCTCCTTAATCTCTCAGCAGCGCGGCCACCCCTGAGATGGGCATGATTCTCCAAGGAATAAGGGAACTAGCAGACTGACACATAGCCAAGCATACACAAGCATAGCCAAGCCAACACAGTTGGGTTTATCAGGCCATCCAGGAGTTGGGAAAAGCTTAATGCTAAGCTGGTGAGCTCATTACAGAGCCAAGAACACCTACACCAAAACTAGCCTGACCTCTAGGACACCCACCCACACCCAACACAAGGAATCAGTCCCTTCTCTACTACACAGTCCCTCAGGCCCTGCATTCCCTTCCAGTTCTATTCAGGGGTGATGGAGAAGAAGGCCAGCCCTCTAGCTCTGTCTGTGTGGTTTCCAGCCACCAGGT
>LPNX010147707.1:64229-88163 GCA_001517045.1 Pseudotsuga menziesii
TGAGTATAATTGACATTAATTGACATCAGTGGAGCATTAATTACCATCATCCAGTCACACCCACGCCTACCTATAGTCAAGGAGGCTAAATTAGCCTTCTCCTACAGTCAAGGAGGCTAACTGGAGCACTCCAGGGGTGATCTGAGTGATATTAATGCACCTAATTGCTAGCTGGTGGTTACAATCAGTTCAACCAGTCAGTTAAGGCACCTTCTCTCATTAAATATATTATTTAATGATTATTTATAATTATTTAGTGATCTAGAGTCAACAGGGCACCTCCACCAACTTCTAATGATCATTTTAGCTTCAGTTAACTTCATCGAGGTTCATTGAAGTCATGGAGCACTAGCACTTGATGGTTGGCTTGCTATGACAAGTGTTTAATCTCCTTCAGTTGAGATTCAGTCATTTATTGCACTCCGACTTCAGTTAGGGTTTGGTGAGTCAATTAGGGTTTTGGTCAAGTGGTTAACTAAGTGTGAACCTATGGTTGAGAGTGAGTTAAGCTAGACTCACTCACTGAATTCGAATTGCCTCCTTAGGTATTCAAATTCCTCATGGATTCAAGCTATTGCTTGACATTGTTATTATAACCATTCATTGTTTATTGAATATACAAAGACGAAACCATTCTAGTTCCAATTAACACCATTTCATGAGTTATTTGTTGATTATTCTTTGATGAGATTGATTCTTTGTTCCTATATCAATGTGCAAGAATAATACTCCTAAAGAACAAGTAGAATTGGTTGAAAGATCACTCAAAGAACCTCTTGATAAGAGGAGATATGCATGGTGTTGAGACACTACAAGAGGAAGAAAAGAATGGAGAACCATTAGGAACATATAGAGAGTGACAGAGACCTAATAGATATTCAGTATATGTTTCATGGATGTGCCACATCAACGATTTAGAACCTTCCACCTATGAAGAAGTTTCTAAGAAAAACGAATGGAAAGATGCCATGGTATAGGAATACAAATCTATTATGAAGAATGATGTTTGGGAAATGGTTCCTAAACTTGAAGGGAAGTCCATACTAACTTCCAAGTGGATTTATAAAATCAAGCATGTAGCTGATGGTAGCATTAAAAAGTATAAATCCATATTTGTAGCCCGTGGTTTTCCATATAAATAAGGCATGGACTATGATGATACATTCACTTTTATGGACATTTACACAACTATTGAAGCTATGATTTCATTTTCCTCTGTTCTTGGATGGAAGCTTCACGAGATGGATGTGAAGACTGCCTTCCTCAATGGTGAGGTTAAGGAAGCGGTTTACATACAACAACCTTAGGGGTTTGTAGTTCATAGGAAGGAGTCCCATGTATGAAAACTGAAGAAATTTTTGTATGGGATTAAGAAAGCCCCATTCTTGGTATTCGAGGATTGAAAACTATCTTCATAGCTTGGGCTTATCAAAGAGTGAAGATGATCCAAACCTATACTTCAAAGCTGTGAAGAACAAACCTTTGATATTGGTTCTCTATGTTGATGAATTTTTCCTTACTATAGAGAAACATTTGATAACTTGGTGCAAGAGAGAGCTCACTTCTCAATACGAAACACTTGTAATTTGGACCCAATTTAGACTTTCGTTTCTTCTCACTTTAGACTTCAAACTTTTAGGATAACGAAAAACCATGGTTGGACCAAACGTCATTTGAGATGAAGTCTCAATTTTGATGTTCTAGACCATAGTAGCATAATACCTCCGAATTAGGTTTTCCATACGGAATTTTTGAACGAATTCGAAATTCGTCGAATATTCGGCCATGTACAGATACGGCCCAGCCAACTTGCAATGTTTGAAAATATTTTTACTTGGAAACTCGTAGGCCGACGAAAATTTGTAAATTTTATTTAATACATTTAAAATTTTAAATTTTTAGTAGCTTATATGTATATATTATAAATATATACTACCACCAGCTTTGAAAACGTCCAGCAACAGTACCGTCCAGCAACACTACGCATTGCGAATTGGATTGGGAGGCGATAATTTGTTATTTGAACAGGTCCAAGTCCTCGTTTGTTACGGCGTTCGTCTCTGTGAGTAGATCGATTTAGAAACTTCATTTGATAATTTTAAATGAATACTAATATTAGGGTACGCCATTGTCATTTTATTTTTTTTATATTAGGGTTGCGTTAAGTTATGATTTAATAGGTTTTGAATTTTGTTTTTTTTATTAGGTTTTTCCTTAATTTAAGAATTTTATTAGTTGAGTTTTGTCATTTTATTTTATTTTTATATTAAGGTTGCTTTGAAGTTATTGTTTTTATATTTTTATATATTTTTATATTTGATATATTTTTATATTTGGAAAAGTTATTTAAAATATTGTTTATATATATTTGGAAAAGTAATTTATATATATTTATATTTTTAAAGTGTTTTACTTTAATTAAAAAAATATTTTATATTTTATATTTAAATTATTATTTATTTATTATTATTATATTTTTGTTATTATATATTTTTCATAAAATCCTTTATTTCATATTTATAATTGTATTGTTATATTTTATATATTTGTTACATGGATGATGAAGACACTCAAGAAATGTTTAGAGATGAGAGCATTGGTAGTGATGAGGTCGAAGGATTTAGCGATAATAGTGATGAAGATGGAGATGCAATTACATTCGTAGATTGAGTCCATGAGCATGGAATTTTGACTTAGGATTTAAAATTTATATGTTAGAGCTACATTTGTTTTGTATTTTGAACTAGCAATTCTGGTTGTGATGGAATTAGGAGGATAGCATCGTATATGTCACATTGGTATATGATATGTTGTGTTTTAAATTTACAATATGTTTCAAGTTGATTTTAATGAATATTCAATGTTACAAGAACATTTTCAATGGTTGATGTATATTTTTTTTTTTTGGAATTTGAAAAATATATGTTTTTAAATTTAAAAGTAACCTACTTCTGTATTTTATCCATACTAGATTTTTTCGTTACGTATTTTTTCCGTATCGAAACGAATTCGTATCCGTATTCATACTCAAATTATGCTACTATGTTCTAAACATCATCAGAAGTCTAAAGTTTTCTCTCTTCTTACGTTTTTTCATGCCTAACGTTTTATCATATCGATCATGTGACTAAACATAAGTCACGTTTTCACTCGAAATTCCACTTACGATCGTCAATAGAGGGATGATTATGTGTCCTTACTATGTGTCCTTATTGCGATGACAGTCAGTCACAATTGGTAAGGAGTCATAATGAAAATTGAAGGTGGTCGCAAGTGCAACGAAAGTGAGTCATAAATGTGATGGCAAGGATCCACAATTAAGATCGTAGTGACTGAGTGAGTCACAATCGCGATAGCCGTATCGTAAATTAAGGACAACACTTTGGCTATATCATAGATGGTTGTATTAATCACAATTGCAATGTTGTAAACATTAAGAAATATATATAGATCCATGACCTTCCAAATTCTGTTAGCCATGCACATGTCATATCTAACGTCAAGGTGGGACCTTATATGTACAAATGGTAATGTTTTGACATTCATCTATACAACATCAAACAAACTTTTAATCTTTGAAGGAACCATCTAGATAAACATTCCTTCACCAAACATAACATAACATATTGAAGTAAAACATCACTTATTTCATTATACAGAACATGAAATTATTCAAAAATAAATATTAGAACCATCCACAATATTTAAACCATATAAAAGCATTGCCTTCTCATGAGCTTTGGGAGCCGGGGATTGAGTCCTCACTCCCTCCATGGAGATCAATTGAAATATTAATTCATGTTATGAATCAAAATATAATTGATTTAAGCATCCCATATAAACTCTTCATTACATCTCTAAATCATTCATGATCATGCACAACAACAAAAATTGCTTACGCAAGGGTGATTTGAAAAAGTAATTTTTTTTCAGGGATGTAAGAAATAAAATAAAATGAATTATATCATAATTTAAATGACCATGTGGAATCATGAAATTGTTCAATAGGTGTATGAAAACCTTCCTTAGTTGTTATCTCCCAAAATAAATTTATTTTCAATAAGTTCACTCAAATAATTTATTTTTTGATACTATGAAGAATTCGAGTCATGTTATGAAATATTTAAAGATGACTAACAAATTGAGGGTTTTTGGTTTTTCTATGGTTGAAGAAATTGGAAGTTTTAGCTTTCGGTGGCTTAGGCGGGGTTCTTAACAGCTCATTAGCCACCAAAAGGTTTTGTTTCGGCAGCTAACAGTTTAACGCCGGATAAAGGTTAACCACCGAAAGCGGGCTCGATCGAGTAAATGGTAAAAGCACTTTCGGTGGCTTAGGAAATACTTCAAACACCTCATTAGCCACCAAAAACTGTTGGTTTCGGCAGCTTAGTGAACAGTCCAAGAAGGGTGTTAACCACCAAAAGCCTCTTGATCACATTTTTATAAACTTTTGTTGCAAAGGAACTTTCGGTGGCTTAGGTGAATGTACCAACGATTCATTAGCCACCAAAATCCTTGCTTTCAGCAACTAAGACAAAAATTTCAGGGCCCTCCAAGCCACCGAAAGTGGCATTTTACTGTGAAAAGGCATCATTTTAAAACTATGATTCTGAGCGACTGGAGAATCATTTTGCAAAAATATAGGAGTTTTTTGTTCCTAACGGGTCAAACAACAATAACCTCTCTCATTTTTCCTACAGGTATTGCATATAGGGAGAATCGAATCCATCTCTGAGACCTAATTTTCGGATCTCAGAATTTCTTGTTTGACACATGTTTTTGAAATCCAGATCCCGGGAAAATGAAAACGAATTCAAAAAAATTGAGAGAGGTTTGTTTTCAAAACGAACCATTCTACAAAAACCTCATTCATTTTATACACAAGTGTCACAAGGTTGGAGAAACAAATGAATCTCTAAGCCCTAGTTTTCAGAATTTTCGCCAAACTTTTAGGGCAAAAGTTGACCTAACAGAGCAATTAACAGCACATATTGAAGAACTCCCATCACCTACACCAAAGAAGCAAGATGAACCAGCAGAGAAGGCTTCCTCTAGCAAGACCAAGACACAAAGGATAAATCAGTTGTTGAGGCAAGTGTATGAAATGGAAATTTTAGGAAGAGAGATAAAGAAAAAAAATGCTACATTGACCAAGAGGAATAAGTTGTTGCACAACTCTTACCAAGAGATGAGAAAAAGGTAAATATTTCTAAAAAGACTGAACAAAATATACTTGAAAGAAAACACAAGTCTGTATAGAATGATTAGGCTTTAGAGACTACAGCTATAGGAGGCCAAGCAAAACCCTAGCACCCACCTCATGTTGGAAACCCTAGTTGAAACTGCAGTAAGCCTTTGGGCTCTAGAATCTAGCCAGGTTGTTGTTAACCTTCCTAACATAGAGCCTACTGAATGAGAAATATAAGTAGACAAACTTGACAGAACAGTTTTGGAGGTGGCCTAAGAATTTTTGAAGAACAGGGCTTTTGGTGGCTTAGGTAGATGCTGAGGCAGTTCATTAGCCACTGAAAGCCTTGCTTTCAGCAACTAACGGTTTCGATGTTTTGGCCTCTTAACCACCGAAAGCACACATAGGCATAATATCAAATTTTGACACATAGGACCAATTTTGGGTGAACATGGATGGCTCAGGGACAAACTATAAAGACGAAGGACACGAAAGAAAGCATCATGGAAGTTATGCTTCAAGTTTTGCTATGACATAAAGGAAGAAAAGGTCACCAACACTCAGCTGTCAAAGTGAAACAGTGACTTAACCAGTAGAGGACCAGTGGAAGTGATTTCCAGTACTTGCTTTAGTTATCAGAAGGTTCAAACAGTGAACGAATTATACAGTTAGTTAGACTAGTAGTTAATTAGGGTTTTTTGACCTAATTATGCAAAAACAGTTATTTTGTCTATTTTTAGTAAATCAGATCCAATTTTTCAGGATCTGAATATTTTTGTAAAGGCTATAAATCCTAAGACTTATTTTATTGAAAGGATTCGACTTCGGGGACTTGTAGACCATTGCTATTGTCAAGCTTCTCATTTTGCTCATGACCTAATATAAGCTCTTATGTTATCATATGTTCAGTTTCCATTTTTTGTCTATTATGTGCTTATGTTGGAACATGTTATTCATGTTTTATTCAGTTTAATTGATGTCCCATAGCTGTCATCCTATTGTCATATTGATTATTTGAATTATAATTTCTTTCCTTGTCATGATATAGCCATTTATATATATCTATTTTATGTATGAATCTGCCAGCATGATAAGTTCTCCATATCTGCACCATATTGTCAACCTCTGAACAGTGGTAATTAGAAGCCTTATCCCTGATTGAGTTTGATGCATGTCTTGAGAGTGGGAGGTCTTATAGGTCACCTGACTTGATCCATTTAGAAAAAACTAAAAACATTTAAGTTACTAGGCATCCTTGAGCTGAAACCTAGAGGATTTTGCTGGAGTGATAACATTACTCTTATTAGTAGGTTATCTCTGCTCCATTCATCTCTTAAACCCTAAAAAATCACAAAAATAAGCCCAAATTAGCACTTGCAGAACATAGGATTTATTGTTGTAAAGAAAGGAGTGACCTATGAGCATGGTTGTACTTATTATGAATAATGAGAGTGATTGTTAACTATTGTCATAGAGAGAAAGGGAGACCATACACTAAAATGCTCATAAAACATGTGAAGAAGGCCCCTATTACATAATCAATATCTCTCAAATTACAAACTAGGTATTTGAGTTATTTGTTGATAATTTGAAAATGTATTTATAGAGTATATATACCAAAAATCACACCTACCCACTTTTTAGTTTTGGAGATATACATTCATCTTTAAAATATATTCTGCACATTCATAAAATGCTCAAAACATAGGAATTTGTCCTTTTTGAAGCTATGGGACTTCTTCTACTTCAAACCACTTAACATGGATAAATAAGGTGAGGCTTATTCATATAAAAATTCATTTCAAATAAATATTTAAGACTTGATAATATTCACATACAAAAACTAAAAAAACATAGAGTGAGGGAGATAAGGTACATCCAGAAGAAAAGATCAAGTTGTCTTCTCCTCAACAAGGAAGGTCTACTACCCACTAAACACAAAATTTCAACTAATTCATATCACTCATTTAATAATAATAAATGGTTAAGTAAACATTTCCCTTGTTCAGTTATTTTGCTAAACAATTGTCATGCAACAAATTCCAATTTTGTATAAAACGTGTTTTGCACATGAATTCTTAAAACCCAACATACACCATTAATATAAAATTTGTATTCAAAATATCATGATAATGATATCATGCACTCATCATTCTACAATATTAAATTCATAAATTAAAAGCAAGAAAGAGTACACTTATCATTTCCAAGATGATTCTCCAAACAAACTAATTATGGAGGGATTCATTTCCTCCTACCATAGCCTATTTCATTGTATAATTTAACTCTTGTGTTGGGATATGATACCACCAGGGAAAAGAATATTGACATTTTTCCACCTTTTACTACCTTGTGTTGGGTATATGTTATATTATTTGCATGTGGAACGATCGAGTCCGGTTGTGGAATTAACAAGCAAGTCTGTCTTCCATGATTAAAGATAAATTAATAATATATTGATAGACGATTAAGTATTATGATGAGGCTTGCCTTTATAAGTCTTGAGCATGCATAGTGAAGGGTTACACCCTTTCACCTTAGTAATTATTAATTTATTGTTTATAATTAATATATCATTTAAATAGTCATAACATTTCCTTCCCCTTGGGAAAGCTTTGTCCTTAAAGCTTGATTTTTTTTATGTCGTCCTTCACTCTGATTTTGTGTCGGTATTAGAATTGGATGAGATTTATTTTGTAGATAATTGCATTTCTTTTCTAGTGATGATTTTGCACTGTACAGTCTGATTGTTCCTATGTGTATGGCCTGGGGTCCAGTCATCCCCACATCGACAACATGTGTTTTTATTTTTTTGACATTATCAGAGTAACTGGTAGCCGTTTCCGACCTATTTTCAACTTCATAGGTATATGATTGAGGTTTTTGGCATTGATTACCGGGTAACAAATTATTTCCACAATACCTACATTATGTCTCTTTTTCTTGTCAATAGTTGTTATCACCTATTTTCTTTATTCTTTCCAATTTGCGTTATGTTGCTCCTGCTTTATGTATTGTCACTTCTCTGTTTGGTATATCATCACTACAAAAAATTCTGGAATTAGTGTCCCATTTAGCATCTCTTTTTAGTGTAATTTTTTTTTACATTGAATGGTCAAACTAGACGCTAAATGGGACGCTAACGTCTTTTTTTGCTTCCTAAATAGCATCCTTTATGACGTCCAAAATAGCGTCTATTTTTTTGCTCCAAAATATCATCCAACTTTTCTTCCTAAACAATGTCAAGGTTTTCTTCCAGAATAGCGTCCAACTTTGCTTCCTAAATAACATCCTACTCTGCTTCCTAGTGAGTGTCCACTTTTGCTTCTTAAATGACACCCCCATTAGCACCATATTTGCATCCTTAATAGCACCATGTTAGCATCCAAATTAACATCCAATATTGCATCCATTTTTGCTACCACTTTAGCATCCCATTTTGCACCATGTTTTACTTCCAAACATGTGCCAATTATTGCTTCCAAATTTGCACCAATTTTTGCTTCCTTTTTTGCATCATGTTTTTCTACCAAAATGACGCCAAATATTTCTTCTATTGTTGCACCAAATTTTTCTTCCTATGTAGCGCCATGTTTTGCATCCAAAGTAATGTCTTATTTTGCTACCAAATCAATGCCATGTTTGGCTTCATCATTAGCGCCATGTGTTGCATCTTTTTTAACGCCTAGTTTCGTGTCTCTCATGATTTGGTCACTAATTTAGTCATTTTTAGTATTTAACTGATATTATAATATCATTAGGACATGGAGGAATCGAACCACCAACCTCCTGCTTGTAAGGCAGGCGCTCTTCCATTGAGCTAGAACCCTTTAAGAATTTGGGAACCTAACTTACAAAGTCCTCTATAATGGTAAAAAGGATCAATACACAACTTTGAGTATCTAATGGTCGAAAAAGGATGATATATTGTATTATATTCAACATGGGATTGATTACATTCCTTGGTTCTCTATATATCATTTTCCTATTATTGTAAAGTTTCTATTATTACAGTACCAACATCTACAGCTTGTGACGCAGTAGCATCACCTTTTCCCTGTGATCTGGTGGTATCATGGCCCTAATATGATCGAGTGTCATCAACTGGTTGAGCCCTCTATAAGTGAGAAAAAAAATTATCCTCAATTCCTAATTCTATTGTAGTGCCACTCATTCCTCTAAGTCGTTGACTATCATCAACCCAACTACTCAAACGATTTATTGGTCGCCCACTTTGAAGTGTTTAGTAAATAGAATCCAATTGGGACGAAGCTGAAGTACTTTCAATATTACTCTCTGCTAAAACCCTATCATTCTCTGCAATCATA
Source organism: Pseudotsuga menziesii (assembly GCA_001517045.1). Taxonomy (NCBI): domain Eukaryota; kingdom Viridiplantae; phylum Streptophyta; class Pinopsida; order Pinales; family Pinaceae; genus Pseudotsuga; species Pseudotsuga menziesii. The sequence continues at coordinate 73,746 of LPNX010147707.1, forward strand.
GACACATTACATTATATATGTCCGATCAAATGAAAATGGAAACAAGAATTATGTTGATGTCTTTACTCTCTAGACTAGTTATTGTTAAATTGCCACATTTGGACTTGTTAAATCAGAAAAGTTCACAAATTTAGAATCACAATAAATTCTGAATCACAACTCCTAGCACAAATAAGAAGTTTTATACATCTGTGGATTCCTAGTATGCATGATTTGGGTAACCTTTACCACAAATTTTATGCACAGCCAAGCAACCTTCATATTCCTTAAACCTAGCCTAAACTAGAACAACCCTAGTGGAATCTTGGAAAAGTTACAAGTTCTACATCTTCATCTAACTAAAAACAGAACTGGTAATTCACCTTCTATATGCATGGCTACAAATATTAGATACCTTAATGCATATCAAATGGTTGCCAGTCATTCCCAGATTATTCCCATTGCCTTGTAAAACTGGTGTTTTTAAAAAAGTTCCAGATATAGTAATAAAAGCACAAAATACTATATTGCTAATTAATGTTCCACAAAATATAGAACAATTGAGTACTTACAGCAATATTTGCAGAACTTTCATGAAATGAAGAGACCAACAAGAATAAGCAGCTTCCTTCCATCCAACTTTATTGCAACGGTGTTGTTGCACGATCAAAATCTGACAAATTCAAGGAAATGTATAGCAAAGGGACTACGTAATTAATATCCATGTAGATTTATTCCACTCACCCATTTCATTTTCAAATTTCCTCTTTGAAGGATCGTCTTGAGAAGTTTAAACGGTAATACATTGCTTAATAAGCATTCTGGAGAATAAAATCCTACCAACTTGTACAGTGAGAAGAAGACCAATCATAATAGAAAAAAATACAAGCTTTAATATCTAACCTTATCACATTGATCTCTATTACTTCAACTCTACATCTAAGAAATCGTAAGAAATGAATAGCCTTACGTAGCTCCACCCCTCACCCTGTAAAATGAAAAAATAAAAGTAATTTTTAAAATAAGAAAGGCTTTGCACAGAATGTGTTGAAACAAAATAACAAGATTATTTGCATAAATATAAACATGCATAGGTTTGCACCCAAGGTAGTTCCACTTCTTTCCTTCAAAATCCTAACAAGTCTATGCACATTCATCATCATATTTCTCACAAAATAGCCAAGACTAGCCATCTATGTACATTGTCACTAGTATATAATACATTGCAATCGAGCAAAACACGTAATATAACTGAATTGAATTTATTGTCAAGGAAATAATGTATTGAAGGTAGATTTAATTTGAATTTTTAGCCCAAGAATTTAATATTGAAATTTCAATCAGAAGCATGAAATGTTAGCTTGAAAAGGCTTAGACAATCTTCAGGTAAACCATTTTCATTCTGAACATATAGAACAAATTAAGCATCAGTATTCTTGTTGATCTGATCATATATTATCCTCGTCTAGAATGGTACCCCATCCCAACCTTAATTCAATTCCTAGAAGCTAGAACTAATAGAGATGCAATTCATATTGATATTTTTACCTCAATCTAAAGTGAGCTACCCAATCTGAAATTATGTGTCTACTCTTCCATTACTTTTCAAGTTTTCACATATCAGCATAAGTGACATTGGAGTCATCACACCCTCTACCTTCTAAAGTTTAAACGATTGACAAACCTATGAGCACTTGGTTACTCACATTGCATTGATTACATGTTTGAACATAACTGAAAAACTAGACTTTCATTAAACACAATTTTCTTCATATAGCATATTTATTATTTCCAGCTAGGGTAATGAAAAAAAATATGGAGCCAGATTGTAAATTGAAAACTATCCATTGACCCTACAAAATTCATGCATGCAATAAAGAATAATACCACCACAAACCTATGTTGCATTTTCCCACATACCATGAAGAATATCATGCAATGATCCCATTGTTGCAAACTCATATGCAAGCACACAAGGGCTGCCCTCAACACAATATCCAACAAGTTCCAATACATTTTCATGATGTTTTAATTTTGAGACCATGGACACCTACAAGCATATTTAAAATAATATTACAAAAACCGTGTGATAAAGTAAAAGTAGATATCTAGGCTTAAGATTTATTTGTTGACATATTAGAATTAAAAGAAACAGTAAAACATGTGAGCTTAAAATAAAATCCTTTTAGTTTAACATTAGAATGTCTTACCTGTGCAAGGTATTATTGATCAGGTTGCTTGCTTGTGTGAAGCTTCTTAATGGTTGTAGCATGACCACTTCTTAAGATTGAATAGTACACCTGACCATATGAAACCTCTCCAATCAACAATTTTGGACCAAAGTTATATGTTGCTTCTTTCAACTCCTCTATAGGAATCTGAGGTACTTCAATGAGTAGAGACTGTAGGATTTGTCCATCCTTACTAGTTTTTGCATTCTTGTGACCCCCATTGTTACCTGCAATATCCATTCACATAATAATGAGTAAAAAAAGAGATCTTGAACCATACCTATTCAACTCCTTTTAAGGATAATGGTTTCAAAATGAAAATATCATGTTTGGCATCCATGAGAAGTTGAGTTAAAGTTGTGTTCTCAAATATTTATGGTGTTAAACATTCACATATAAAATAAAAAAATATAATTCCTCACAGTGATGAATTGTCACAAAAACAAGATATATATATATATATATATATATATATATATATATAATCTATAAAACAGTTTCAAGAAAAACTGGCATGACAATAAAAAAATGACAAGAAAATTGTATAGGGAACAGGTTCCAAATAAATTAAACCTTTTTTAGCATAATTCCCCTTGATAATTTCTACACACTTTTTTGAGCACAATCTTCTAGGAAATGACTTATCATCCATTCATTTTATTGTGATTTGCTCTAGATTTAATGCTGACAGATCACAGTTCGACCTCCAATCAAAATCTACACAAGCAAGAAGATCATCATTCCCAACTGAATCTACTCCATTATTACCACTTGGCTGTCCATAATCTTGAATACAACAATCTTTTAATCATGGAGCTTGATTCCGTGTGATCCAAACATTCAAATTAGATTTGCATCAAGTTGGGCTAGAGTCATATACAGAAAAAACATAAACATTACCTTCCAATTCCTGAATAGTAGTTAAATTTCCAAATTTGAACTTTGTTGCTCCCTCTCGTGGCACTAAAGAAGAAACTGAACTTAAAGCTGTGTTGATCTCTAAGGATAATGATAAATCCATCCCAGTATCTTTATCAAACACTACACTATTTTCTATGAATAATAAATCTATGCTCTCACCATGTTCTTTAGCATTTGAGGTAGTAGAAACATTTTGCATTGTCCTCTGTTGAATAGTACAGTCAACATTGGAGTAAAACATTTCTCATTGACCAGAATCAGATGGAGAGGTATCATTTCATCTGTAAGTGATCCAATACCTTCCTGGCCACCAAATTCTTTCATACCAAGAAGCATCTCAATTGAATCCTCACCTAATTCAAAGCATCTTGTGAGAAAATATGGAATGTTGTAAAGGAAATTGTAGTAAATTGTAGCAGAAACTGAAATTGACTTACTGTGCTGGATAGAGGTGGTTGAGCCGCACTGACAGTCCCTATTAAACTAAAATTGAACCTCTGATTGACAGACCGCACATTTCTGATCAAATTCAATGAGGGGGTCACAAATTCTTTTTAGAAATAGGAGAGGGGGTCGCACAGATTTCACAGGCAGTCGCAATCTATGTTTATGAGTGAAGTCGCACCTTTCAAGGGATTAAGTGCACCCTAGGCGCACCCGTTAGGCCATTAAGTGTGCCCTCATCCCCTGTTCAGGAACGATAAGTGCAACCTGCCCCAGATTTGGGGTTTTTCTGATCCTGAGTCAGATCCGACAGACAGTAACTTGTATTGTGGCCAAACTGACTCAGATTTTCCTAGCAGAGGCTTCGGCAACACTAAGAACTGGAAATAAACTAGATCTAAAATGTATTTGACATGAAATTTTAAAAACTAGGGAAAAACTTGAAAAACTTGAAATTTTAAAAATCTGGACCAAGGATCCTATGGGATCGACCACGTATGGTCACCAGTTCTGTAGCACGAATTTCTCCTTGCTATAGGGGCAGGAATGGATCCCTTTTTTCTATAGGACAGAAGGGTAGGTTCTTGCTTGTAAAAATGCTGAAAAGAAAAGCGGGAATGAAACTAGACAGAAATAAAATAAAGAATAGAAAGAATAGAAATGACGGAGAACCCCTCTGCAAACAATGGGTTAGGGTTCTGCTTCCAATAACCTGCAAACAACTGTTAGAAACTAGAAACCTGCAAAACAAGTTAGGCAATAAACCTGCAGATAAACCATGGATTAGAAAGCAAAGAAATCATTAAGCAAAAACAGAAAATAACAAGCTATACCTTCTCTTTGGGTGGAATGGGCCACCATGCCCTGGCTTGAAGAAGCACCTCTCTCTCTTGGATGGGGGAGATATGGCTCAATGGAGATGGAGGAGAGGGAGTGTGGGTGGCTTGAGAGACAAAGGGTCTCAAGGAATCCATGAGCAGCATAACAGTATGCAAGGGAGAAGTGTTTTGAGAGTGACCCCCCACCCTCCTTTTATAGCTTTTTGGTGGGTTTTAGGGTTTTAAGCCCTTGGTCCGGGCTTTAGCCCCTTTTTTGGACTTTTAGCCCCTTTTTCCCTAATTTTATCTCCTTATAGGGTTTTAGCCCCTTTTGGGGGGCTTTAGCTCCTAGGAGAGTATTTTAGGGTCCCTTTTGGGGTTTTTAAGCCCTTTTCTTCATCCTTAAACATTTTTTAGGGTGTGGTGGTCTAATGGAGGGTCATGAAGTGGTGTCCTTGGGTGGTGTAGGTCATGGAGAGCTTAGTAAGGGATTTTTTGGGTTAACAGGGGGGATATTCAACCCTTTGGAGCCAAGGGGGAAAATCCAAATGTTAGTAAAAGAACCCAAGAGAGTGGGAAACTACTTCCCTTATCTTATTCACCAACCAATTTAATTCCCATGGGTTAGTTGGGCAGTTATTTCCTTGGGGAATGTATGCATGGGAAGCCATCAGTTTCAGTAGGGCTTTCATTCCTTAACTACATGCATGCCTAAAGAGGGGGATCACATTTTTCAGTTTCCTCAGGTGGGCAGAAAATGATTTCCACATTCACACAGGGGAGTTGGATAGAGGTAGTCGCAGAGGGGGTCGCAACTCACTACTCATGCAAGAGGAATTCCTCGTGCTCACGCACAGGCGGACATTTTCAGGTTCACTCATGTGGTTGAGTTTACTACAATTTTGGTTGCTGTGTGTTTACCCTCATGAGGGTAGTCGTTCTCTGCAATTTCTTTAAGCAGGAATTCGTTTTTGGTGAAGCCAGTGAGTGGGAGGAGAAACCCATGATTTTTCTGGGTGTTGTTGAGTCTGTTTTGGCAATGTTAGGGCCAAAACGTCCATGGGAATCAGATTTGCTACTAAGGGGTTGTTTTCACCCTTCTTGACAATTTTTTTTTGTTACCAAACTGTTATACCGAAATCTCATCACCCTCATGTTATAAGATAGGTATCCCCTTGTCTGCTCCAATCCCTCAAATTTTTCCCTAGAGAAATGAAGGAATAAATTAAACCCTTGTAATTTTCACTCTTTTGAGCTGGTAATGCTCTTTCCCCATTGACAAAAAGCATTACCTAAGAAGCAAAGAGCCAGCACCGCTCCTGATACATGAGAAAAGAGGGGTTCCCCCACTCCTTCCTTCACTGCAAGAAGTGGTGCCCCCTTATCACCACCTTTTTGTTTCATTGGAAGAGCAGTGCTCGAGTTTTCAAGGAAAAAAGAGAAGCTTCAAGAGGATTCTCGAAGTTGACCTCCGTGGAGCCTCATTCCTATGGTTTAGGACCAGCTGGAGCTTGAGATCCTCCATTTTAGGATCTAATCTCCAACTCACCCATGAGATCCTCAACCATACCTATCCTCCCATTCCTTTAAATAGTGGCTCACCCCCCATGGGAAAAAGGAGGAAGAATTTTGTTTCATACCTAAACTCTATCAAAATCATTCTTGAGTCTTTGGAGACAAGGTGAAGTTAGAGGCAAGGAGCTATTGGAAGGAACTTTCAACACCAAGGCATGAAGGTTGTAGTCTCTCCAAACATTTAATAATAAAGAATGTCTTTTCTTTCCCATATTTACTCTTTCATATGTTTATATTGATTGATTCCTTGGTCACAAGCATAGATCTAGTTTATTATATTGTATGCTATCATGTTTCTCTTGTTGCTTTCCATATTTTACAGGTTCTTATGCAGTAAGCTTCAAGGATAGTGAGGAAAACCTTTTAGAAAAGTATCATGGAATCATATTCTAGTGATGAACTAGATCTAGGGAGAGTCTAGCATTCTATGTTTGTGTTTTGTTCTAGACCTAAACCATTCAGATCTAGGGAACCAGCTCTTGTCCGCAGGAGGTGTGTATTTCCGGCTAACAAAATTGGCGACTCCGCTGGGGAAACTACTTCGAATTCTAGATCATTGGTAAGTTGAAACCTCCACCTTCATTTTCAATTTCTAGATCTACTTTTCCATTCATAGATCTGTAGATCTATTTTGAATTTGATTGTTTTTCCTCTGTCTGCCTTTGGATATTCATATTTTTGGTTCACTAGGTTTTCTGGTGATTGTTTGGGTTCATTTTTTAGTCTGTAACTTCCTTTTCTGTTGCTTTTTTATTTTTCAAATCACCATCTCGGGAACTGCTCTTGAGCTGTGTTATAAGTGCGGTTATGGAGCTATCACCGCTCTTCCTCCGTGTTAAAGAAGTAGTCCCACCACCATTTCTCTGTGTCCAAGAAGCGGTGCTGGACGTGGTAACCCCCTGGTGTGAACCTGTTGTAAGCGGTGCCACCGCTCTATTCCTATGTGCAAGAAGTGGTGCCTAGGCTGGTAACGCCCTATTCAACACCTGTAGAAGCAGTGCCAGGTATTCTTCTTAGCCCTGTTTGGTGTTTGATTCTTAAATGCTTCTTTCTGTATCTGAGATGCATGCTTCAGATTGATAGAGTTGTGTTTTGAACTTTGCAATTCATTTCTAAATAGAAAACTCAATCAAAAATTAAAAAATTAAAAAAAAAAAAACAAGCCAATTTTTTTTCTCGAGGGCGTGCCCAAAGAACCCTCTGGTCAGGGGGGGGACGCCCCCCCCCCGAACCCCCCTTGAGCGTGTATCAATTCATACGTTATTCTCAAGAATTTTGATTGATGTTGGTCTTTTAAAGCTTCATAATTGGATTTGAATAGAACTTAGTTTTGTTAGATCTCTGATTTCTATCTTCTTTGATAGAACAAGAAAAGATTCATTTCAGTTTTTCTTCATTTGTTATACCTGATTTTTGTATGTTTTTTCATTTTTTCATAAAGTTGTGAAAAGTCCATATGAAATTTATTGTGTAATTTTATGATTAGTTCATTCTCACTTTAGTTGAAAAATCTGAACACATTTGTCTAAAGTTGTAACAATCTTTTCTTTCTTTTCATTAGAGATCTCACTTCTTTTTCAGTTCAAAAAGAGAAGATTTTGTTTGTTTTAGTTAGGAAAGGACCATATATGCAATTGTCTTTAATTTTTTGGGATCTATTCTATGTTTCAAATGAATTGAACCTCTCTCTCCCTTCCTTAAGTAGGGCATACATTTTCACAATCATACTGCATGGTTTTACTTTTTATGTCCTCACCTCATGCATTCACCTAACCATTCAAGATAAAATTAAGCACTAGATTAGGTTAAAAAAATTTAGCAATTTGTGTGATAGGTTAGTGACGTGTTCGGGTGTCGTAAAGCATAGCAGCTGTCATTAATTTGTCTGCACTACAACCCAAGACTCGCGTGGTTCTTCCACGTACCATCGATATATATAATGGCCTTTCACATACCCTTGAGGTATATAGAAAGGTACTTCACGTGCTCGATTGTATATCAGAAGGCCCCTTGTGAAAGGTTATGCATTAGACAATACTACTACCGATTTGAGCTCCCACGTACCTTGCATATATTGGGAGACACTTTTACGAATCCTGAGACCATCCAAGTTAACCCTTTGGCCTTCTTGGCATCACACTAGTTGTGATGGTTTGACAATCCTGTGAGGTTTCAGACCTTTAATCCACTCCTCTCACATATTTTTCTTGCTTATTTAGTTTGAGTAGCGCTTGTTGTCTGTATAATTAGGATTTTTTAGAAGGGAGATATAGTTTTTTTTTACATAGTTATGGCTTCACCTTCCGGGACTACCAAGCATGTCTTTTGTGTTCCCTCCATATGGGGATGTTGGTCCTCCTCTCATGGCTACATTAAGCCTTGCTGGATTGACTATTGGATTACATGTTTGGTTATTCTCCAGTCCATTTATCCCATGTACACCAGCTGCTTCTGATCCTAATCCTTCATTACAAGAGAATCAACCTCATGTTGATCCCTCTCCTTCTTCACCAGATGTGTCTTCTCCCATTTCTCCCTCTTCTCCTGTTGAAATTTGTAGTACTAGTAGTCAGGTGGAAAAGAAGAAGAAGAAAAGGAAGATTAAGACGAAGAAAAACAAACAACAAACCAAGTCTCAACCAATTACTCCTCTGAGTGTGGAGAGTGTTGATCTGCACACCCAAAGACTGTGTAAGCCCAAATTCCCTTGTAGGCTTTGCAAGGGTGATCACCTTCTAAAAGATTGTCATGGTCTAGCCCTAGTTTTTAGAAGAGTGGTCTAAGGTTTCCTAGAAAGATATGTCATTAGCCTCTGGTCATCATGCTGATGATTGCCCCTCAACCAGTGACTCTGTGGTTAAGAGTCAGAAGGTTAAAGTTAGAAATCCTTGCTTGCTATGTAAGGACATGCGCTTTACTTACCTTTGTCATCATATGGATGAAGCTTATAAGTTATTGGAAGATATTATTGTTTCTTGTCAACGGCTTCCAACAGGTTATCGTAAGTTGTCACTTGACATCCCATTGGTTGATAAAGTGGTCGATCCAAATCCATCCTTGGTCGATCCCACTCTTCCATTGAAGGGTGAAGTCGAAGTGGTCAATCCAATTCTAAACTCGGTCGATCCCACTCTTCCGTTGAAGAGTGAAATTAAAGTGGTTGATTCGGTTTCTTCCAAGGTCGATCCCACTCTTCCTTCTAATATTGAATTCCAAGTGGTAAATCCAGATTCATCCATGATTGATCCCATTCTTCCTTTGAAGAGTGAAGTTAAAGTGTTCGAGTCGATGTCATCTCCATCTGATCCCATTCTTTCATCAGAGAGTGTTAAGATTTAAGTATTCGCTTTGACCAAATCTTCATCTTGTTCTTCTCTTACAGTAGAGAATGAACTGAAACTTGCTGAAGTTTTCATGCTTCATTATGATTGTTCTCGACAAGAGGAAATTTTTTCTATTTTGGACAGAACCCTCTCCGAGTAGTGAGGTTATTTCCTTTAACTGGAGTAACCTAACTGAGTTTCATCTTCATTCAAGTGTTCCTTTCCAAATAGTTGTGAATATTACTACTAGGCAGATACTTCGCACTATTGTTGACAAAGGGGCTTCTGTTAGTATTATATCCTCAACTGCTTGGCAAGCTTTAGGTTCTCCTCAACTTGTGCCATCCACTGATTAGATACTGGATTTTAATCAAATACCTATTGCACCTTTAGGGACCCTTCCTTATTTTCCTATTACATTAGGAGGGAAAACTGTATGTATTGATGTTAGGGTGGTCCAAGGTCCTTTAGATTTCAATCTGCTCCTTGGACGTGATTATGTTTATTCCATGAAGGTTCTAGTGTCCACACTCTTTAGAGTTATGCATTTTCCCCATGATGGGAAGATTGTGACCATTGATCAGCTTTCTTTTGTTACACCCGACCATCGCATGAATCCTAGTAATCAAATTGCCCTGAATGTGCCGCATGTTCTTGTGGTTCCTTCCACTTATTCTAGTTAGTTTCTTCCCATCATACGTAAAATCGGGGGCATGGCTCTAGTCTATGGACATCATAATAGAGCTAAGCCACTAGATTTTATGAAATGGGGGCAACCTACCAACCTCAAGATATAACGTTGGGTAAGAGCGGGTTCGCGATCATAGTTCTTATTGTGTGTCAAGCTCGTTAAAAAATGAAACAGGTTAGTGAGAATAGTTCCCATTCTATGTCAAGCTCATTAAAAAATGAAATAGATGCCTATGAGAAAAGTTCTCATTCTATGTCAGGATTGTTAAAAAATGAAATGGATCTCCTCAAGCATAGTTTACCTTTTGGTTTCAAGCTTGCATAAAAATGAAACCATTCCTGAGCATAGTTTACTTTCTATTTAAAGCTCGTTAAAAAATGAAGTAGGTGTCCTCAAGCATAGTTTACCCATTGGTTTTGAGCTTGCGTAAAAATGAAACCAATCTTCGAGCATTCTTTCAACTGATCTTCGAGCTCGTTAAAAACAGTAAGATGGTTTTGAGCTTACTTTTAATTTTACGTGCTCTAGTTAAAACATGAAAAGTGGTTTGAGCTTAGTTCATTACTTTTTCATGCTTTGGATTCAAACATGAAAAAGGTTAATAGAGTCCTCTTTAAGCTCTTTTCGGACTATTAAAATGTGAAAAGATAGTCGAGTACTTGTCTTCTTCATACTCGTAAAAGTATTTGAAGAGTCGTCTCTTCAATAGTAGGTTGTCTCTTTTTCATTTCGCATGGGCTATTTACAAAAAAGAAACACTCCAGCCAATCATGACTTAAAGAGTTCTCTTGGGTATTATTATACACTTTTTTGGGCCCTAGAGACTAAATCATACGAAAAAGGACCCTTTGGAGTTTTTTTTAGTTTGTTCAGACTCTCTAAGCATGAACTACACTGAGTTTTCTTTCATTGGACTCATTAAATTAAACAATGAAAGACCCTTTTTTGGGAATGAACCCCTTCTTTATCAAGTTCATAAAACATATGAGTTTGGACTCATCCAAAGGATGAGCTATATCGAGTGTTTGTTACCCTCTTTGAACTTGTAAAAACAAAAAGAGGCACTCATCAATCATGATGGGAAAATTAAGGGAAGGGAAATACATTACATTTTGAAATAATGGCAGTTGTTAGTCACCTTTGAACATCGCACTCGTATGCATTGCATTCAGTCACTTGGGTATTTAGCTTGTTTCCAAGTCGATCCACTTTTCATGAGTCATGCCACTCCTTTGAGTCTCCCAAAGAATGCATTGTCCATTGTCGCATTGTGTTCTGCCTCATCAAGTCAATGCTGCCAAGTCTTCGGTCATGCCGCCTTATGTTCAAAAGGGAAACTATTTTGAGAGTTTACACCTGCAGTCAAAACAAGCTTTTTGAGTCAGTCTTATGGTTACATCATACTTAAACTTCCAGAACTGTGTTCCAAGTTTCGTGTCGTTGATGTGGGATTCATCATGGCCCTCCTTTGACGAGACTATTCCTAATGACATCATCTCATCATCCAAGAATTAGTCTTAGAAACAAGTTTAGTACCTTGAGATCTATATGCCTTAATTGACAAATCCTCTCATTTTTGACATAGGTTCAGATCATTGAACTTTGATCGAAAGATTCGACTGAGTGTTCGACATCAGATCATCTATTCACACTCATGATATTGTACTAGGGTACCTTGGGAATCATTGACATTAATGATGATCTCCCTCACACTTGTTAATGGTTCACATCATTGATCGATAATCAAGTGGTTTCTACCATGTTCGACTTCAGGTCATTGTAATCACATGGTTAGAATCGTACTTTGTGGAAGACGAGATGAACACCCTAGGTTTTTGTTAAAAGCATTCATAGCTTTCTCCCCAGGTTGCGATGGAGTATATGTATGGAGTCCTAGCATGGATCCACATTTGTATGTTCATGACTGTGCTCAGATTTGTGTCTGTATGACATAGATCTACATTATATGTCTGGTAGCTATGTCCAAATTTGAGTCTTCTTTGCATGGATCTATGTTTTATTTTAGTAGCCATGAATTTTTTGTATCTCACATGGATATGCGTTGTATTGGTTGGCAGCCATGTCGTGAGTCATTTGGGACATGTATCAAAATATGCTGCAAAAAGTTGGTGATGTTTGAGAAGTTCCGACCTTTGGACCTTTGCCTTGAAACTATACCTTGTTCTTTCAAAGTATATTGCCTATGATTTAGTCTCTAGGGTTATGAGATATGAGATAGGTATCCAAAGGGGAAAGAACATTACATGAAAGAGCGTTACATGAAAGAGCGTTACTTTTTCCCTCTTTTGAGATTAGTTTATTACTTTTTTGTGCTCTGAATTCAAAAATGAAAAAGGTTGTTAGAGTCCTCTTTAAGCTCTTTTTGGACTCTTAAAATGTGAAAAGATAGTTGAGTACTTGTCTTCTTCATACTCGTAAAAGTATTTGAAGAGTCGTCTCTCTGATGGTAGGTTATCTCTTTTTCGATTTGGATGGACTATTTACAAAAAAGGAACACTCCAACCAATCATCACTGGAAGAGTTCTCTTGGGTATTATTTTACAATTTTTCGGGTACTAGAGACTAAATCATAAGGAAAAAGACCCTTTGGATATCTCGTCACCCTAATGTTATGAGATAGGTATCCCCTTGTTTTCTCCAATCCCTCAAAGTTTTCCCTAGAGAATGAAGGAATAAATTAACCCCTTGCAATTTTCCCTCTTTTGAGCTGGTAACGCTCTATCCCCATTGACAAAAAGCATTACCCACGAAGCAAAGAGCCAGCACCACTCCTGATACATGAGCAAAGAGGGGTTCCACCTCTCCTTCCTTCACTACAAGAATCCGTGCCCCCTTATCATCTCCTTTTTGCGTCATTGGAAGAGCGGTGCTCGAGTTTTCAAGGAAAAAAGAGAAGCTTTGAGAGGATGCTCGAAGCTAACCTCCGTGGAGCCTCATCCATATGATTTAGGACCAGCTAGAGCCTGAGATCCTCCCTTTTAGGATCTAATCTCCACCTCACCCATGAGATCTTGAACCATACCTATCCTCCCATGCCTTTAAATACTGGCTCACCCCCCATGGGAAAAAGGAGGAAGAATTGTGTTTCATACCTAGACTCTGTCAAAATCATTCTTAAGTATTTGGAGGCAAGGTGAAGTTAGAGGCAAGGAGCCATTGGAAGGAACTCTCAACACCAAGGCATGAAGGTTGTAGTCTCTCCAATCATTTATTAATAAAGAATGTCTTTTCTTTTCCATATTTACTCTTTCATATGTTTATATTGCTCGATTCCTTGGTCATAACCATAGATCTAGTTTATTATATTGTATGTTATCATGTTTCTCTTGTTGTTTTCCATCGTTTACAGGTTCTTCTGCAGTAAGCTTCAAGGATAGTGAGGACAACCTTTGAGAAAAGTAGCATGGCATCATATTCTAGTGATGAACCAGATCTAGGGAGAGTCTAGCATTTTGTGTTTGTGTTTTGTTCTAGACTTGAACTATTCAGATATAGGGAACCAGCTCTTGTCCGCAGGAGGTGTGTATTTTCGACTAACACAAACTATTTTTCCCCAACCCAAAACTATGTATCTTGCTGTGGATGCCTCTGTTGTTATGATTTGGAATTTTTTGGAGTGGAAATGGGGTCTTAGCTAGCTTGATAAACCTAGTGGAAGAAGTAACCTCACAGATAGAGTTAGAGGGATGGATTTATTCTTTGCACACCCTAAATAGCACTGGAAGGGAAGGCATGGCCTCAGGGACTATGTAGTAGAGAAGGGGATGCTTCCTTGTGTTGGGTTTGTGCATGTTTTATAAGTCAATCTATATGTGGTGCAGGTGTCCATTGCTCTTTAATTGAGCTTACTAGCTTATCAGTCAGCCTTTCCAGCTCCTCTTTATCCTGATAAACCCAACTGTGTTGGCTTGGTTGAGTTTTGTGTATCCTTGGCTACATGTGATCTTGCTAGTGTTCATGTTATTCCTTGTGGAAATCATGCCCAGCTCGAGGGTGGTAGTGTTTCTGAGAGATTGATGAGCACACTGGCCTATGGTTGGGTGGAACTCTACAGCGACATAGCTAGTTGCAGGACAAGCTTCTACTAAGATAAGTATCTCTTGTGTTTAAATCCTTGCAACTGTGTTTTGTTTTATAACTTAGATGAACTTGTTAAATGTTGTTTAATGAATTAAATATATGCATATGTATTTTATTTCACTGCATTTTATATTGTGTTTGTGGGGCTTAGTTTTTCTGGATTACCTAGCAGTTATGTTTGTCACGTCCTCTCCGCCCAGTAGAGGGGTGTGGATGTGACACACTTATTCTGGAAAATATTTTGAAGATAAGGGCTAGAAGATTGAGGAGCAGAACAATCAAAGAATACTTGGTGCAATGGAAGGATCTACCAAGTGAAGATGCCACATGGGAAG
>LPNX010147759.1:0-21537 GCA_001517045.1 Pseudotsuga menziesii
TGAAAAATTTGTTGTCATACAATAAGACAAGTCCTTCCTCTTCGAATGGCCTAAACCTGATATGTCGACCATTCCATGCCTTTTGTTGCTTCTTACTTGGTTTAGCATCTGGTCGCAGTGGTATTTTCATCTCCCCTAAGTCTCCCACTATTCCCCCCATTTTAGAGAAGTTGGTAGGGAATAGGTCTTGATACTCATGCAGTAGATCGATGATCTTTGCAACTACTTCTTCATCCCAATAATGTCTAATATTGGTGAAATTTAGGTTCTTTGGTGATCCGATATGTAATTTCTTGATCTTCAAGGGTTGGAGGAACTGGTCACTTGAAATGCTACTTCCTTCTACTTCTTGTGTGCCCTCTAATTCTAGTATGTTGATCTTAGTCGGATCATCATTTGGGTCTCTGGTTAGACTGTAGCACGCCATCCATTACTGAATGGTTGCACTACATTGGTGAGAATTAGCCTCTTTGAGAGGGATATCAACAAACATATTCTCCTTAACCGCGTGAAGTGCAACATTAATTGTAGGGTGCTCATCAACAAATTCAATTGTATGTGCAAACTAATTAGTGATTCTTTCCCAATATTGGGTTCCTTGTCATAGCTCCATAGAGGTATACCAGGTTCTAGATGTCATTTCCAATGTGTGTATGAAATGATGGACCCACTCCTATGCACCTCCTACGGTGGATCTTCTACAACTACCAATGCGAAAATGGTTAAGATGTTCAACTGGGTTCATTTGTCCTGAATACTTGCGGTTTGTGAAAGTGACCTCTTCTCCAAACCCGACTTCCATAAACCTTATACACTGTGTCTAGTCTATTATAGAATTCTTATGTGCACCCCACCATCTAGCGGGTGTAGCTTTTAGTGCATGAATGAGCGCAGACAAGCGCTACGATTCTATTACGAGTTCTTTAAATCTATTTAAGAAATTCACAAGTTCGGATAAACCCTCATAGGTGGGTATATCCCTTGACTCATTCTCCACCCATTTCACAAACCTTGTTACTCTTGCACACTTTATCATAGAGACTTCATGTAATTTATTTTTCCAACCCTCTAAAGCCTCTCCTGAGTCAGATGTGCAGGAACTAGCACTTTTCCATCTCAAGTTTCCATCTGCTGTAGGATTGATATAATCCTCCTGCATAGCTATGCCATTGTAAATATGGTCAAGATAGTCACCTTGTCCCTCATTATAGACAGCCTCGATGTATCTTTGTCCCTCTAATGGATTGATGGGTGATACTACCCTCATTTCCTCATCTTCGAATGAGAGAATACTTTTCTTGAAATTTATAATGGTCTGATTGTCTATGGCCTGATATATACCTAGCAGAGCGGGGTATGGGTTCATGTCATAAACAATGTGAATGAATTCAAAGTATGCAAATGTGCACACCCCTTTGACATCGACGGAGACATTGCTTAACTAGCCAATGGGTAGGACCTTCGCCTAATTAGCAAGTCGCAATTGGATGGGAGACCATTCCAAGCGTAGCTTGCCCAAAATTTCCCAATTTTGTCGCATCAAAATATTGACACCTGAGCCCATATCCAAGGTGATATAATCCATGTCGTAGTGACCTATCTGCACAGTCATCCTTAAATCGCGACCAATTTTAAATTTGTTTTGTACTTGGTTAACTTTGTTTTTAGGTCGCAGATCTATAGGTATCTCTTCTATAATTTCTTGTAGTTCTGCAATAGCATCTTTATCTTGAATTAGCATCAAATGAATTGACAAAAAGGTTTTTAGCTTACTAACCTTTTATGGAACCTTATTCTGGAACATATATTGAAACTGTTTAGGCATTTCCTTGACTTCTGTGGATGTCAATGGTACTTTTGGGTCTATGAATTCTAATTGTACGTCCAAGATTACTTCCTTCTGGTTCTAAACATTCAATGGATCCTTTTCTATGCCACTAGCTTACTTGTGGCTATGGTTGTTCTTGCATTTTATCCTGGACTGCTCCGGTCATCACACCTCCTCATGTTACGACAACAAAGTTCAGGTCTCGTGATTGAGCCGCAATCATATGAACATTCACATTTAGATTTGGGTTTGGGTTTTTCATAGGGTTAGGTCCTGGAATGTTCCTTGCTTGACCTCTTCCTCTACCAAATTCTCCTCCTCCACCTCTTCCTTTGAATTTTCTTCCAACCCTTCCCTACGGGTTTGGTTGTTGTGGTGGGTACTGGTTCTACTGGTAGTGTGGATGATAGGGGTTTTCTTCTGTGTGCAACTACTGAGGCATGTACTATGGTTAATACTGATTAGGTTGGAACTATGTAGGATGATACGAGGCTTGTACCTATTCATCCTGAGAGAACCCTTCATTTTTCATTAAGTAGGTGTCGACAATCTTCTCCTTCAAGAGCTAATATGCTCTACAATATTTCTCATCATGTCCTATTAATTTAAAAAACTTATAGAAGAGGCTTGCAAGGGTACTTATAATTTTTTTCAAATATAAACACTCTTCATCATGATGGCCTCTTAACTAGAATATGCGACACCATGGTAGCCCATGGCCATTTAATGGGTTGGGTGCACCTGACGCAACGTAGTTCATGAAGGTCAGACAATTATCCTTAATGTGTCAGTGTTTCCTAAATTTTGTGCACCACAAATATTATTGTTCTTCTTTACCCTTCTTTATGTCTTGAAGTTGTATCGTCATATTGACCAGTTGTGACGAAATCTTCACCATCCCTACGGCATCATCACCAATGGGAGAGGCCTCTAACTTCATTTCCAGTTCTATTGTTTTTTTCTATGATTCAATCTTTTCCTGCATTAATGAACCTCAGATGTGTGGTGACAATACAACAATAAACCACTCTTTATTCTATACATCTGACATTTGGAAGCTTACCTTGGCCATTAGTGTTTTAAATCATTGGTAAAAATACCATACTATTTATGTCAGTGCTTGTTTGATTTGTTTGATCTCGGTAATACACCGCGACTCCGATTTAGGTTTCGTTAACTCAGAGATCATTGCAACTCAGATCTCTTCAAGGGTCTTCTATTGTGTTTCGAGTGGTGTGGTACAAAAATTCATGAACCAATCTAGCAGACAACCCCTCAAGGTCGTGATCATCTATGCCTTCTTTATGCCTACAGTATGGACTAAACGCACCATCCAAACAGCTTCACAAAGGAACCAATTCTTCTCTGGGTCTTTCGTTCGATTTCTATTAAATGTGGGTAACCATACATCTGTCACATCCATTGAGTTGGAATCGAGGTTTTCTGGGATAGGATTCATAGAGGCTGTACCTTCTCGTGCACTAGTCACAGGGCTAGCACTATCCGTATTAGTAGTCCTTTCTGTAGATGAAGCTCTAGATATTACCTCTGGTGATATTTCCAGTGTTATGTAGTTGCATCCTAACCTTGACATCTTTACAGAATCCTCAAAATATTCTGGTCCTTCTGAAATCGAGTTGTAGTCCTCCTCTTCGTCGCAAGACGCTTCGTCTTTGTACGATCGAATTTCGTGTTCACTCTCCTCGAAGAGACTAGGATTTCGTCATCCCTTTTCGGTTTTCCTTCTCTTTTTAAATTTGAATACTTCAACTCCTTAGGATTCCAGCTTCTGTTTCACATTTTGTGCTTTCATGGAACATTTCAACTCACCGTTCTCCATCCTCTCAATAGGTTGTCTACGACATAGCCTCCTTCTTAGGAACACAACTCAACTACTCAGTTGCAAAATACCCTTCTCATAGGAAAGCATTTTTATCCATGTACTGATACATAACAAGTATCTTCTTCGGGGTCCTTGGAAAAAATTTCTTTCAACTTCACTATATGAGGTTATAGTATCTACTGCAAACTCAGTAATATATCCTTGCAATATACTGTCAACCCAAAAATCAACAGCTCTATAAATAGTGTTACTTACATTGATTACTTCACGAACAAACTAATCACTTCACTCGATGGTCTCTCTTCTCTGGAGGTTTGTATGCTTAGTTGCCAATATTGACAACCATTCTTACAATATAATGGGAAATTTCATGAAGAATATTTCATGAATATCAGATTATATATGTTCATCGACCTAGTTTTCTGCACTCAATCATGTCCTTGCACTCTCCTTTTGCACGAATGCTAGCATTTTAGAATCTAGCCAATCTTCTATCTTGTTCTTCATCAGGTGCCACAACATTTCCCTCGTTTTGATCAATATGGTACTGACAATGAAACCATTTGTTGGCCACTTTACTTAACTCGCGCGACCCAAGTTCCGCGCAAGCCATTAACCAAACAAACACCTGAGATATCACCCCAACAAAGCAATCCCTGTCGACAATGCCCGCAAAGTAGGTGCAGTCTCACCCAACATATCTATTTGTCAGGTAACCGTTGGAACCATTTTTTCATGATTGGAGAGGGGTTATAGTCCCTTGGCATGTGACCAAGGTGCTGAAAAAAGGAAACATGATGGTTGGACGTTGGAGTCAGTATTTCACATCTGAGCACAACTATATTTCAACGCGTGCAACCCAAACTTGTTCTCAAACTCACAACTGGTACAACTTGTGCAGTGCGGCCGACTCATACTAACAGACCGTCTGCAACTTACGTTGTGACTTAAGACATTACGTATAGGCCGATATATGCATATATCTCAATGACGCTTTCTCAAACATTCATCTACTAATTACAATATAACATCATGCAATTGATCAATATTTCATCATCATATAGTAAGAAAATAACAACCATTCACATAAACATTCACAACATCAATCACCGATTCAAACACAAGGGATAACATGGAAACCCATCTGGGAAAAACCACCAAGGTGCTCTTCATCTGGCATGAGAAAAGGATATAGAACCTTGTAGTATAAAGGATGTAGATTGACCTTATGATATGTCTTTATGACTCAAACTTCTAGTTCTCATGCTCTCTAGCTTGTTCTTCTACCCTACTTCTACTCCTAGCAGTCCGCACACACAACAGCCAAATCCACAACTCAACAACCTCCTATCACTATGAGACTCTTGTTGAGTCTTCTCTTCTTCTAATATCTACAAAATTATAGAAAAACAAATTCATTTTCTATGGACCACCAATGAACAACCAAAACAATAACTATTAATCACCAACCCTTATACAGAATGGGTTCTCCCTATTTATAACTTCTTTCATACCATGTAGGGTCGAATACACACTGCTTAATAGTTATAGGTCATGATCAACCATAAAAAATGGTTATAGGGTGCCAGGTTCTGATACAAGGCAATAACGACCTGACTTATAGATATTCCCTTGTACGTGCGTTGTCGCAAGCTTACGCCACCTTAAACGGCCACAGTTTGCACCTGTCGTCTTTCGGCCATTATCACCTAGGCCATGATCTGCACAAGTTTTCTTCCCGCCATTATCACCTAGGCCACAATATGCACCTATCATCTTCCGGCTGTTATCATGTGCATTCCCATGCGCTCTCCTTTCCTTTCTCGCTCGCATCTCCATTCTTCCTGTGCTCGTCCTTTGATTCCTTCATGACCTTCCTTTATTTCTGTCGTGTGCGTGGTGCACCTTCTTTTTCTTGCACATAATATTCTTCCGTGTGCTCCTTTCCAAGGCCAACATTCCCTCCAAGGGGAAGTGATACACATGAGCATTTCCCAGATGGTAGCAGGTGTGTCCTACCATGGCGGTGGATTTAAGATATCGATCCTTTCCCAGATGGTAGTAGGTGTGTGCTACCATGGCGCTGAATGTGAGTGATTTGTTATGTGTATCTAGGTTGTGCTTCGTGTGAGAATTAGATGATATGAATATGATGAAGACCTCCCAAAGGGATAGGACTACATCCAGCATGAAAAATGGATAGCTCTGTAGCTAGAGACCTACATCTAGAATAAAAAAAAGGGCTGTCAATGTAGACCTACATCCAGCATGAAAAAGGGCTATCTTTGTAGATGAATTCCTACATCCAGCATGAAAAAGGGCTGGCACTGTAGACCTACATCTAGCATGAAAAAGGGTTGGCTTTGTACATGGAGACCTACATTCAGCATGAAAAAGGGTTGGTTATATAGATGGAGATCTACATTCAGCATGAAAAAGGGTTGGCACTGTAGACCTACATACAACATGAAAAAGGTTTATATCTATAGATGGATACCTACATCGAGCATAAAAAAGGGCTTGCAATGTATACCTACATCCAGCATGAAATAGAGTTTGATATGTAGATGAAGTCCTACATCCAACATGAAAAAGGGCTAGCACTATGGACCTACGTACAACATCAAAAAGAGATAGAACTGTAGATGAAGAACTGACAGAGTACTAGATTGGAAGTGGATTATTAAAATAATTTTTTTAACACAAACTAGATTGGAAGTGGATTATTAAAATTTATAAAAATGTTTAACTAGTTAAACAACAAGAATTTATGTTATTTATTTAAAGAATTTATGTTATTCTATGTTATTTATTTGACAAATTTGTATAGTTTGTTATATTATTGTCCTTGCTAAAGGAGGGATAGTTTTTTTGTTAGGAAATTAAACTCTTTTAACATATATTAGTTTGGTCTTCAAAACATAGATTTTTAAAAAGTTGTATATTTTTTTTCATAATTTTAATTATTAAATTTAATATTTTGAAAAATTTAAATAATCTTAAGAATTTTTTAATTACACTTAATTTATTTTATATCTTATAATTAGTGAAAACAAAAATTAAGAATTGTTTTTTGAATAATCAAATTTTTTATTAATCTTTCTAAAGGTTGATGTGTGGTCATAAATAATGTAGCATACAAAATTTTGCAAGGTTAACATGTTGGCTCAATGATGTAATTGAAATTACATAACACTTTAATTTTTATTTAAAATATATGTTTTTATTAAGTAAATTGATTTCCAATTAAAATATAACAATAAACTCATTTGTACCCATATGTTTTTTTATGATCATGTACTTCGGAATCTAGGCTGAAACAAAGTAATCTACTAATACTGACACACACAACTCAATAGTAACATGTGTCAACATTATGTATTGGAAGTTCATTAAATGATAAACTAAGGAAACAAGCAAAAGATGGAACCTAGAATAATTTCCAAAGTTTAATCTTAGGCCACACGTAATGCAACATACCAAAAATTTCAAGGTTAACATGTTGCATCAATGGTGTAATTGAAATTGTGACATTTCAATTATTCCAAAGGAGTTGAGTTAAAAGGCCAAATAAATATAATATGCCCTTTGTATAGACTATTCATTAAAAAAACACATCGCAATCTAGATTGTACTATGATGTTTTCTCCTTTCTCAATCAAAAGAAGTTTAATAAGGTTAGTTTTCCAAAGTATGGAATGTTTTGGATTCTCCTGGACAATTATTTCACTTGTACTTGTGTGCTTGCACATACTAAGCTTCAAGAAATATTTCATGGTAGTGGAGTTTTCTATGTATTATCTATGATGCACTTTGATGATAATTTGATAAAATAAATTTATTTTGTTCTCCTAAAAAAAATTTTGGACACATGTTTTACCAATATAGGCTAAATGTTGTGTTATATTTTTTAATTCTCAATGTGTTTTTGTGGGGGAGGATCAAAATTTGTACCCATCAATTCATGGTTTTCCCATGAGTAAATGTAATTATTTCAACCAATACTAAGACTACAAGAATATTAAAATGTTACTAAGTTTTAACATATACGAAATTAATAATTTTCAAAAAATTGTGAATAGATAAAACCATGTTTATATGCCTTTGTTGGTCACAAGTTTTAACCCATGCCTTTATGAGTCAAGTGTTAACCTAGATCAATATCAAAATAACAAAAACAAATTCATGTTTCAAAAAAAAACGCGGAAGAGTTCTCTTAAAATTTGTTTTTAGATTATTATCAAATTTATAAAAAAAAATTGAAAAAATAAAAACTTACAAATACTAGTAGCTCTAAGTCTGTCGTAGCCAAAAGAGAGAAAGGTATCCAAGTTCAACAAATCCTTCTAACTTCTAAGGTCAATAATAGAAAAGTAAGCATATATGAAATTTCATGGGTAATGCTTGGTAAATTTCGTGGTGATAAATTGTTGATGCTTAATAAATTTGGTGGCTCATAAATTGTTGATGCTTGGTAAATCATGTAGCTGATAAATTGTTGATGTTTCATGGGTGGTTAGGTTAATTCATTCATTAACAAAGTTTAAAACAATTTTATTATTATAAAATGGAACCTACCTCTCTCTTAGAGTTGCATTTTCTAACTTTAAAACTAATTTGTATTGGGACAATGCTAAGGTACTATAAGAAATAAAGAAAAAATGAAAACAAAGCAAAGCTACTCATTGAAAAAAAAATTAGCCACATACTCTTCAATCAAATAGAAAAGTTTCAATTTTCGTTATTACATGTTGAGGTATTTGTAACTCCGAAAGATATTCTGATGTATATTATCATTGTATGTTGTTGTACCCCCATTGGGGATGTGTGTTACACCTTTACGGGATGTCTAAATTGCGCCTAGACCTTGAGGTACAGCCTGTGTTGTAAGTCGAGGCAATAATCCCCAGTGTAACATCATGTAATATGTAATTGTGGTCTCTCTAGGAGAAGTGGGCCTTATGTGAGATTACATGTAGGATTGACTATTATATTTGGTCAATGACTTGAAAGGGTATACATAGGGAGGCACTCCCCCTCATTTATACACACCACACACACACTCTAAGGTGTTGGAAGGAGAGAGATGATCATAGGAGGAAAGAAATATAGCTTCTGAACATTTCCTATTATTGCTTTTGATCATCTTACTATTCTGAAAAAGTTTGCGGGGTTTTCTGCTTTGTGGTTTACCCGATGAAAATCTTTGTGCCTTTTGTATATTTTACATCTTATTCATTTTTCCATACTTATTATTCTTTCATATAAATATCCTAGATAATATAATCAGATCTTAAGAAAATATAACATGGTATCAAAGCCTCTAAGAAAGAAGGAACTGTGGAGCTACTGGAACTAGGGCTTCCCAGTTGAAGGTGTTCTCTCCACAGATCATCAAGAAAGGAGGGATATGCTAATTCAACTCACTAGGGTGCTTCTATTGGTGGTATCAGTTTATGAATCAATGAAGTTTCACTGTACAACCGAAATACAACTGCAATGGCAATTAATGGAAATTAGGGCTTCATGGGTGAAAACCCTAGAATACTGAATTTAGTAGTCCTATAAGTTTCTCTATAACGTGAGATTGGAGAAGGTGCAGAAGCCAAAATTTTAACAAGACGAATAGAAATTTGTGTTGTACAGTGTGTAAAATTTTCAATCTCAGATTCTCTATAATTCAGGAGATATGGTTCCTCCAAATTAGGGCTCCAACAACCTCTAGAATACAGTCATAAACATGTGACCTAGGGATATTTTCTATATCTCGGGATAGGAAGGTACAAACTAAATTTAGCAAGATGTTGAAGGTAGGGAACATAATTTAATTTACATGGCATGTTTTCGAGACCCAAAATGTGAAACAGTGACATGTGGAAGTACATACAAGTTCGCTATGTTGAACAGTCCCCAAAACAGTCACCTTGGGAAAATATAAATAAGTCCCACTTGGAGAATCCATTTATGCTCTAACCTGTGGGGTTGGAAATAATACTTATTAGGATATCACATATAGAATATTTAGACATTAAGGATATGAAACTTTGGAGATACAGCAGAAGCAATATCAATCATTTATGCAGAAGAAATTGGAAAACTAGGGCTTCCTATTCTGAAAGCTTTTGTCCACTGTTTTCAAAAAATGAGTACATTGGAAAACTCTCCTTGAAGAGGCCCGTATTTATATCCAATTATTAGTTTTAAATTTCAAATTTTTAAAATTAGGGTTTCTCTGACAAACCCTAGATCAGTGAGCTCATAACTAGGAAGGACACCTCAAATTCGTAAGATCTAAAATTTTGTTATTTATATTTGAGGTTCTCATTTGAAAATGAATAATCACACCAGCTTGATGACAAGCTTATTGAAGATGACAAATTTCGAGTATGGAAGTGTAGGACCTCTGTAATCCTTGAATAAATTGACTTGGATCAGTATTTCAGTAAGGAAGTTCTAAGAGCTAGAGGGAGATGAGGCTAAGGCTAGAGCCAAGAGAATCATTGCAGATTCTATTAAATATCATCTCATCCCTCATGAGTCATCCTTGAAAACACCAAAAGGAAATGTTCGATGCTATGATGAAGCAATCGAAAAAGAATAAGATATTTTTATAACCACCTTGAATGGAATCCCAAGAACATGGGATTCATTCATTCGAGGAATGTGTTCCAGAAGGAAGTGATTACCTTCAACAGCCTCACAAAAGAGTGCAAACAAGAAGAAGCTTGAATCATAATAAAGAGAAGAGAAGATGGGAGCAACTGGAAATCAAGCTCTCACTATTTAAAGAAGATCTCTCAAGTGATGACGAATATGAAGGACTCAATTCTTGAAGAACCTCTTATCCATCTTAGCATTTGGATAGGAAATGATGTTGTTATGAATGGAGAAGATGATGAAGCTGAAGGATCAATAAGGAGTCTACCTACGAAATAAATAAAGATAACTATTCAATTGTCATTTCATGATATTGTTTGGTTATGCATTTGTTTATATTTAGTTGATGTGTTATGCATGTTTGAGTATTTTCATTTATACTACTAAATTGCACATGATGGGTAAGAAGTCAACAATGTTATACAACATTCCATTACTAATTATCTAGATTGAAACCTCTTTGCTAGCCTATTAGGAGTAGTACACACTCTTAATAACATTAGGGAAGAATACATCTAGAAGTTATTGTATGTATACATGATATGGATGAATGTTGTAGCATTGGCTAAAATAGTCACATGGTTATGTGAAATATATTTGTCACTATTAATATATTTTTGGAAAATATGATATGTTTCTAATCATGAAAATAAAATTGACTTGTAGATAATTCCAAAGAACAAGTAAAGACAGTTCAAAAGAGAAACCTGAAGCTTCTCAGGTCAAAGACACCATGGAGAAAGAAAGAGTTTTAGAAGAATATAAAGAGAATGATAGATCCACCTTGAAAGATGAAGACCACCTTGGGCACGAGAAATAATCCAAGATGAAGAATAGTATGACAATACTTATATAGAAAGAAAGAGGCCTCATACACACTCTAGTTATGTGACATTTTGAGCGACATCATTCATGCATATCCTTCTAGCTATGAAGAAGTAGACAAGAAGAAGGGGAAGGATACTATGATAAAAGAGTACCAGTTCAAGAAGAATGATGTCGAGGATGCAGTGTCGAGACCTGAAGGGAAGTCTATAGTGTCTTCCATATGGATCTACAAGATCTAGCATGCAGTAGATAGAAACATCGTGGGATACAATGAAATATTTGTAGCAAAAAACTTCTCATAGAAAGAAGGCATAGACTTTGAAGAAACATTTGCACTAGTTACTAGTCAAGTATATGTAGAGCATCCACTGGGAGTTGAGACACATAACATAAAAATGCATGTGTGCAAATTAAATAAGGCCTTGTATGAGATCAGAAGGAACCTATGGGATAGAACATATAGTTACATAAGGAGCTCAAAGATCGCCTAGAGTCATGAAGATATTAACCTCTACTACAAGATTGAAGATTAAAGCCTATAGAGCATGAAAAGATCATAGATGGGCGCGAGAAGAAATTTTCAACAAGGTTAAAGATAGAGGATCTTTGGGTCCAGTGACCCTAGATGGATACATAGAATATTAGTAGAAGAGGAAGCTACTTATCACTCCATTATACATAGAATATTAGTAGAAGAGGAAGCCATGATATGCACTTGTTTTCTTCCAGCCATTGTCACCTAGGCCACTATCTACACCTATAATATTTCGGCTGTTATCGCGTGCATTCCCATGCGCTCTCGTTTCCTTTCTTGCACGCATCTTTAGTTTGCCTGCGCTGGTCGTTTCCTTCCTTTGCGACCTTCCTTTATTTTTGTTGTGTGCACAGTGCACCTTCTTTTTCTTGCGCATGAACTTCTTCCTTGTGATCTTTTCCAAGGCCAACATTCCCTCCAAGGGGAAGTGATACACATGAGCCTTTCCCAGATGGTAGCAGGTGTGTCCTACCATGGCGGTGGATTTAAGATATCGAGCCTTTCCCAGATGGTAGTAGGTGTGTGCTACCATGGCGCTGAATGTGAGTGATTTGTTATGTGTATCTAGGTTGTGCTTCGTGTGACAACTAGATGATCTGAATATGATGAAGACCTCCCAGAGGGATAGGACTACATCCAGCATGAAAAAGGGATAGCTCTGTAGCTAGAGACCTACATCTAGAATAAAAAAAAGGGATGTCAGTGTAGACCTACATCTAGCATGAAAAAGGGCTATCTTTGTAGATGAATTCCTACATCTAGTATGAAAAAGGGTTGGCACCGTAGACTTACATCTAGCATGAAAAAGGGTTGGCTCTGTACATGGAGACCTACATTCGACATGAAAAATGGCTAGTTCTATAGATCGAGATCTACATTCAGCATGAAAAAGGGTTGGCACTGTAGACCTACATACAACATGAAAAAGGTTTATATCTGTAGATGGATACCTACATCCAACATAAAAAAGGGCTTGCACTGTATACCTACATATAGCATGAAATAGAGTTTGATATGTAGATGAAGACCTACATCCAACATGAAAAAGGGTTGGCACTATAGACCTATGTACAACATGAAAAAGAGATGGAAATGTAGATGAAGAACTGACAGAGAACTAGGCCTACATCCATCATGAAAAGGGTTGGCACTATAGAAACTTCTGATGACAGATAGTATGGGACGATGATCAAATTATAAGAAGATGATGGAAGTAACTATGATGAAGACTCTATGACTCCGTGATGATGATGTGATGAAGACGTGACCAAATGTGTTGATGACTGTATAGAGAGAGAATATGTTCCTAGTTAAGAGGGAGTGTTGATGTATTTTCAACTTCGGAAGATATTCTGATGTATATTATCATTGTATGTTATTGTACCCCCATTGGGTATGTGTGTTACCCCTTTACGAGATGCATAAATTGTGTCTATACCTTGAGGTACAACCTCCATTGCAAGTCATGGAAATAGTCCCTAGTGTAACATCATGCAATATGAAATTGTGGTGTCTCTAGGAGAAGTGGTCCCCATGTGAGATGACATGTAGGCTCGAAAACCTAGTCTAGGGGAACTTGCCTTTTTTTTTACCACATCATTGCCCTTCATTTTCTCCATTAAAAAGCATGAATGAGTTGTATTTCCACCACATATTGTATTTCCCACTTGATTTATCTAATTCATGAGTATCTTCATGGATTTGGAAAGTCCTTTTTGCACCTATGGGGGATTTGACTTGTTTTAGTAAGCATGCTTTTTTACAAATTCGAATAGCAACCTAATGCTTTTGAATATATCATGTAATTATATATTTGAGAAGCCTATTACTTCATATGTTTGGATACTTTACACTTATTTAATACAGGATTAAGTTATGCTCCAATTTCATTCTCCTTTTGTGTGAATTTTACATATTTGATTAGCAATTTTGTGGGTGTAATTGATCTACCTCTTTGGGTTCAATTTCAAAATCATATGAGAGCATTTGTATATCTATTTCTCTCATTCCAAATTGTTATTACAGGTTCAACATCACTGACTGGGAGTGCATTCTGCTAACTGAAGGGCTCAGGAGCTGAGATATGAACCAATCTCAAAGGATCATCTTGACTCCATTCATTTTTTTCGAATGGAAAGATGAGATGGATATATTTTTGAGAGATAAATCTATCTATATATTTACCATGGCTACTGACATATATCCCAATGCAGCTGCATAGAAAATCAAATGGAAAAACAGGAGGGATGAGGCCTATGGTATTTTGTGTCCGAGTATTTAAAGAGACCTCCTCTTTCATCTTGATTCATTGACATCTCCTAATGAGGTGTGGGAGAATATTGAAGATATTTTTGAAAAGACAGATGAGATGAGAGGACATCAAATCAAGAATGAATTGATCTCCTTGAATCCTAGTAGATTCAAATCATTGCAACTCTATTTTACCATGTTTAAGGCCCTTGTTTTGCAGTTAAAACAATGTGGGATTGAAAAGAAGGAGGAGAAACTAGTTTTGACCATTCCCTAAAAGCTTGGTCCTAACTATTCAGTGTTTGTTTCGACCTTCTATGCCACTAAATTGACAGCTCAAACCTAGAAGATTCCTATCCTTGTTGAGTTCATGGAATCCCTCACTTAGGAGCAAGATAAATTGGTGATGATGGGCACCATCAAACCTTCCAAAGACCAAGATTTGGTTGCTGTAGATTCAAAGGTGTATTCAAAAAGAAAGAAAAAATATAAAAATCCACTTGAGCAAAAGAGAGACAAGGCAAAGTCTCAATAGGATTCCTCAGGCTCTAAGAAGAACCCCTAGAAGAAAAAGAACAAAGGAGCAATGAGCAAGTGTGCATACTACAGTAAGGGCTATCATCCTAATAGTTCTTGTATGAAAAAGACATAGACATTTTGACCCAAATCCTGGGGAAGAACAACATCTCCCTTCTTGATTGCTCAGGGAAGGAGGATCAAATTTAGAAGACAAGGAGAGAGTAAAGGCCTTGGTTGCTGGCTTCTCAAGCTTGCTTAGTTTCATTATTGATTCTGGAGCTTCCATACATATGGTTTCAACAAAAGATATCCTTTGTTCTCTTGACATGTTGAAAGGTTCACCAATAGTTTTGGGTGATAACTCTGTGGCTGACAGTACGGGAAAGGGTAGGACTGATCTTGACCATGGTAATTTCAATAATGTGTTGTATGTTCTAGGTCTTGCCTCTAGTCTCTTGTCAGTGTATCACATGACTCACACTAGTTCTCCAAATAAAGTCATATTCTTCCCTAATGAATTTGAAATCACTAATATTTCAAATGGTAAAGTAATAGAAAAAGGTGTTGTTGATCACACTTCGAAGGTATACAAGTTTTCCCATTTTCTATCCTACTCAAACCCCTATAATCTTCTAACTCATGCTAATGAAGAAAGAAAGATTTGGCATGAAATATGTGGCCATATTAACTACAAGTATCTTTCTTATTTGAGTGAAAAATACATGGTCATAGGGTTACCAAAGATCAAGTTTTCTAAGGGATTCTGTCAAGGTTGTATCCTAGGAAAACACCCAGACCACAAGTATGAGAGAGCTAGTCATGAGAGAACCTCTACACCTCTTGAGTTGATCCACAGTGACATTGTTGGTCATTCCCTCATATGTCCATTATTCAATCCAAATATTCACTCACCTTCATAGATGACTTTTCCAGGTATTGTTGGGTTCACTTCCTAAAGCATAAGTTTGAAGTTTTTCTCCTCTTCAAAGTATTTAGAACCTTGGTTGAAGACCAATATGGAAGGAAACTCAAGATCCTCAGATATTAGAATGGTGGCGAGTATGTCAAGTATGAGTTTATCTAGTATTTCAAATATGCACGCATCCATATTCAACATTCTATCCCTTAAACACCATAGCAAAATGGTGTTGCTAAGAAAAAGAACAGATCATTGCAGGATATGGAAACTTGTATGATGGAGGATAAAACTTTTCCACCAAATTTTTCGGGTGAAGCTAAAAAATATGCATTCTGTATCTAGAATAGAGTGCCACACAAGCATCTTTATGGTATGACTCATTTTAAATCTTGGAGTAGGCACAAGCTAGATGTGACCCATTTCAGGATTTTTGGCTCAAAGGATTGAGCTAGAATTCCAATTGAAAAGAGGAAGGATTTGGAACCCCAAAGACAAGAGTGCTTACTTGTTGGGTATTCTGAATATTCAAAAGGGTACAAGCTGATCAACTTGATCACTAACAAATCGTTCATTGAAATAAGTGTTCAATTCGAAGAAGAGCCTTTAGCAGTAGTTGAATTTGGAGATTCCTCTTCACCACCACAACCATTGATTGTAAGTGAAGAGACTAATGAGTTTGATGACTCTGAAATTTCTTATAATGATGAATTAATTGCACATCCTATCAGCTCTACAAGGCCAAACTGGGAATCAAGTACCATTCATGCAGCTAGAGAAATAGGTGGAAATCCTAATGACACTAGGAGGACTAGATCTCAATTTGAGAGTGCCCTTTGTGTGAAAGATCCTCTCTTTGCTGAGAAGTTTTATTTGATGATAGATTCGGATACATATACATATTAATATGCATCAAATGATCCAATATGTAAAACATCCATGAAATAAGAATTCAACTCGCTCTAGAAGAACAACACATGGGAACTGATTGATCTCCCCCCAAGGAGGATGCTAGTGAAGTGTAAGTGGGTATTCAAAACTAAGTTTGCTGCTGATGGTTAACCTTTCAAATATAAGTCAAAATTGGTATCCAAGGGCTACTCTCAGGTAGATGGTATTGACTATAGTGAGACCTTTGCACCAGTGTCAAAGATGAACTCCATAAGGCTTTCCCTAGCCATTGCAGCTTCGAAGCAGTGTGAGGTACATCACATGAATGTAAAGTGTGCCTTTATGAATGGAGATCTGAATGAATATATTTATATGGAGAAACAATAAGGTCTGTATCTAATCCATATTTAGTGTGTAGTTCGAAGAAATCATTGTATGGGCTCAAGCAAGCCATTAGGGCTTGGTATGCCAAGATTAATGGATTTCTACTGTCACTGAGTTTTGTTCAAATCAAGTTTGATCCTAATGTCTATTCGAAGCTGATTCATGGTTCTTTAATAATTATTGTTCTCTATGTGTATGACCTCTTGATTACAGGAAGTTCAAAGAAATAAATTGACTCCTTGAAGGATGCAATGAACCATGCCTTTTCTATGACAAATTTGGAATTGTTGAGCCAATTCTTGGGTCTTGAAATCGCACAATCCCAAAATGGAATCAAGGTTCATCAGTGAAAGTGTGCTTCATATTTTCTCACCAAGTTCAGCATGAAATATTTCATGCCAAGCAATACTCCATTCCTTTCAAGAGTTAAGCTTGAAGAAGCAGGTTCTTCTCCTATGGTAAATAATACACTGTATAGGCAGTTGATTGGGTGTTTACTTTATCTTACACATAATCAACGTGACTTATATTATGAAATTAGTATGGCTTCAATATACATGGATTAGCCTCATGAGATCCATTGGAGAGCATCCAAGAGGATCCTAAAATTTGTTCAGGGAACAAGGACCCATAGGATTTTCTACAAAGAAAAATCTAACTCAGAGCTAGTTGGATTTACTGACAGTGATTGGGCAGGTGAGAACACAGATTGAAAGTCTACCTCAGGATATGTGTTCATGCTTTCAGAAGGAACAATCACCTAGTCAAGCAAGAATCATAGTTCTATAGCGCTCCCATCTATAGAGGCAGAGTATAGAGGAGTTGTAAATGCAGCTACTCAATGTTTATGGTTGTAGGGGATACTCGGAGAATGCAGTTTCGAATCATAGTCTTCAACACTCATCTATTCTGAAAATCAAAGCACCATTTGAATCTCCACTGACCTAGTTCAAAGACAAAGAACCAAGAACAGTGAGATCCATATGCACTATATCAGGGAGCTTGTGCATGATCATACCATTGCATTACTCTATTGTGCATCTTCAGAACAAGTAGCAGGAATCTTCACCAAAGTATTATGTGAGAATACCTTCAATAATTTCAAATCACTGTTGTGGATTTCTGATCATGTGGTGAAGAATGATTGATGACAATATTTCCAAATTTTGTTTTCCTATCCATGTTTAAGGGAGGATTTTCCCACTTGGTTTTTGCCTCTTTCCTTGATTTTGTGGACATGCAGTATGTAAAAAGGTGACTAAGCCTTGTTGCTAGTCCCTATAATTTTCCGATATTTACTCATAAAGTCAAGCTTAATTGGGGTTTTTAGAATAATCAACCCATAGTTACCCATATTTGACATTAATTAAATCATTTTTGTCTTATTCCTAGAATCATAGATTCCCTCTCTATGCTAGTTGACTTCTACATGTTCCTAGAAGTCAATACTTGCTAAACTAGATCATGGAGTTCTTTGGAATCATCCCGGAAACATATTTAGCATGTACTATTTATTCCTAGTTCCTTCAAGTGCATATCTTCTTTTTCTGAAAGCTTCCTTGCTTTACATTTGTTTTAAGGAATAAAGCAAAATCTAGTCTAGGGGAACTTGCCCTTTTTTTACCACATCATCCTCCTTCCTTTTCTCCATACAAAAGCATGAATGAATTGTATTTACACCACATATTAGCTTTCCCACTTGCTTTATGTAATTCGTGAGGATCTTCATGGATTTGGAAAGTCCTTTTTGCACCTATGGGGGATTTGACTTGTTTTAGTAATCTTGCCTTTTAACCAATTTGAATAGAAACCTAGTGCTTTCGAATATCTTGTGTAATTATATATTTGAGAATATTATTACTTCATATGGTTGGCTAATGTACACTTATCCAATACAGGATCAAGTTATGCTCCAATTTCAGTCGCCTTTTGTGTGAATTTTGCATGCTTGATTTGCAATTTTGTGAGTGTAATTGATCTATCTCTTGGGTTCAATTTCCACAATTTTGCAGCCGAGAAGTAAATTTAGAGTATATTACCCTAGTATATAGCATATGATTAGTTTCCCTTTTTATTTTGCATAGATACCTTATCCCTTTGTGAACCCTATGATCTCCTTTTTAAACATGGACTACAATCTGCAACCATCTTTTTTCTTCAAAACATCATTTTTATTCCATGCATTAGAGCCTTCCAAACATGGGTAACCCTATATAGAACACTTATTATCAATAATGGTGCCCATACCACATCTTTCTAGGTAACAAGAGCCTTCATAGTTTTTTTTACGTGAAAATGAGCCTCATACTCTCTCTCTTGCTGACTGCCATACATAATAAGGCTCCTGTCATATGGAGTTATCTTCCAACCCTGGTATGAGTCCTTAAAACTTACTAGATATCTGAGTTACTTGATCTTTCATACTTTTTAAAGGAAATGAAGGATCATCGATATGAGTATAAGTTTAACCCTTTTTCGGGCCATATGGATTACTTACAAAAAATGAATACTCTAGTTCAATATGACTAGAAGAGTACCTTCAAGTGTAGGTTTATCTCTTTTTCAGACCCGGAGGACTAAATTTATGAAAAAGGAACATTTTTAAGCTCACTTTTCCATTTTTTTGCTTTGGATTAAAATATGGAAAAGATTCTGAGCATTCTTTATGTCATTGTCATGCTCATTAAAATTCAAGAGAAAGCATTGAGTTTACTTTTTTTTGTCCCATTCTTGCAAATAAATGGAACATTACAAGTGATCTTTCCTTCCTTCACACTTGTTAAACTAAGGCTATATGGTTTCTTTTGAAGCAACATCAGTTTTGTGCTAGTTTACCCCTTTTTTGGACCTTGACGACTAAGTACAAAAAAGGTATACCTCAGTTCTTCGGAAGCTAAGAGAGGCCCCCTTTGGATTGTTTTTATACTTTTTCGGACTCAAGAACTAACTTTACGCAAAAAATCCCCCTAGAGTCTTCTTTGGATTTTTGAGACTCAAAACCATAAAAACACCAATGAGCATTCACTAATTCGAGCTCGTAAAATCTACGAATCAATGTTATACCAAGCAATATTCTTTCTTTTCTTCAAGATTTTTCAAAATTGAAGAAATATTCAAGTTTACTTTCTTGGACTCGTTAAAAAAATCAAGAAAGGAAGGAAGGAAACACACCTTTTTGTACGTGGTATGGAACAAAGTCCCTTGAACAAAACGCTAGTTTGAGTCTCATGTCACGCATGTTTTAGTTTTCCACTTCTCGTTTCGACTTAATACTTTGAGTCACTACTCCTCCATTGTTTACTTCTCCTAAGTAGATGTGGAATCTATTAAGGTCTCTTACATTGCAGATGGATTTGGTTGTTTACCTTGAAGTTTAAAGATGCCTTGGGTCATCTTTTTGTTGTGCTCATTGTTTAAGGATCCTTACCTTCTATCTATTCAATTTGATCCCTATCATTTTGATATATAATATTATTGTATGTCCATGTTTCGTTATCATGTCCACCGGTTACTCCGGTGACCCGTTGAAGGATTCATTGCCTTCCTCTTCACTCATGGATTCTGAGCTGCACTTGTCACAAGAATATGTCCAGATTTTCAAGTTAGTACCTTAAGATACACTACACATATTAATGGAATCCTCTGCATTGGTTGTTAGTATAATTTTTAGCTGATATTCGAATGGTATCCTTCCATGTTCGACTTCAATAAACATATTCACATGGTAGGATTCATACTGGTTTTTATGGGTTTGGATGAAGAACTTGGGTTTACATCCTATATTACCTAAGTTGCGCAAGAGTGTGGCATGCTTGGTGACACTTTTTCCAGAAATTAAATATCTATCATTGTACTCATGTGGCTATGATCCACCTTTTTAAATAATACGTTGACCTATAGCCCATATCATATGATCTATCGTGAAAAGGAGCTAGTGTTGCTCATTATTGAACATGGAATCCTCAATGATGATTTTGTAAATGACCTCATTTTGTCTATTTTAGGTACTTCTTTGCAGCCTTGATTTTGAGTCCTCTGAACAAATATTGTAAGGTATTTCAACTATCCTTACCTCATACATTAGGGGGAATATGTTATATTGTGAAATGACACTTCTCCATCTAAGTGATAACATCAAATATGTCATTACACAAAAGGACATTAAGGATTGAAGTATCCATAACCCTATATATTATGTGGATCCTTGATACACTTTGTTCACTCCAACATTAACCCATTTTTTCTCTTGAACTCATCATGTATTCGCGAGTCTCATTTTAGCGACTCGCGTGCCAATTGCAGGTTTTCCATATGCAACCCACGTGTCATCCTCAAGTGTTGAAATTTGCAAGTTTCCTTAAGGAAACTCGTGAGTCATTCACGATATGCTACATATGAACCTGCCAATTCCATTAAGAATGGTTAAACAATAAAAACATGATTAACTAGGACTAGTTGGACTCAGTTTGGTAACTTCCCCAACTTCTCCAACCATCCTTAGCCTCAAATTATTTCTTCATAAGAAACTATAAAAAATGGGGATAGCTTTCAAACCCAAATTTATAGTTTTCAAAACCATCAAAATTCACCATGGATGCAATAATATATAGTTCCTTCTGCTTGCTTTATTATATGGTAGTGGATAGCTTGTTAAATCAAGCGCTATTTTACTTATGAATTGTTCGTTTTCCTTAAAAGCTTACTTGGGGCCTTTATTTAGCTACAGCTAGGTTTTTGTGAGTTAACCACATAAGGTAAGCTTTCCATCGCTAAACACCTAGAAAAAGAATAAGTTTGGGCTAGGGTTAGTTTCAGAGCTAAGTAAGACCTCTAATCCATCCTCCCAACATGTTAGAAGAGTTCAGAGGTATTCTAAAACATCATTA
>LPNX010147759.1:26826-52767 GCA_001517045.1 Pseudotsuga menziesii
CAAAATCTCGGAGACAAAACTTATAAAAGAAACGCTCAGATTGCTGTAATGTCTCAATTATTTCCTGAACCTTCAGATCAATTTCTTCATCAGTAGCGTTCTCCATTACTACGGATCCAAACTTCCCAGTGAATAATTGAAATTCCAGCGTCAGAAATGCTCAGTTAATTTTTGAATGCAAAATCAATGTCTCTCTCTATATTGAAGTGAATATGGGTGCGTCCGCTCAGTAAGGACACATTTTTCAGTTATAAGATTATAATTTTTTTTAATGGTTACATTTTTAAAGTATACTTAAATGTGTTTTTTCATATTTTTTATCATAATTAAATATGATAAAATAAAATTATTTTATTATTTTATTTATTTATATATATTTTTAAATTACATTTCAAGTTAGATGTGTAGTAAATGTTATTATGGAGTTTATTGGACATTTTTAATTAGGTAATGATGTTAATGATTATTCTTCAATGTTATTAAGTAAATAATTAATTAATTTAGTAATTTGTTTTTAAAATAGAAAAGATGAAAGATATATTATCAATTTTTTTTTAGATTTTATAAATAAATGTTGACTACTTACTCTTTTTTATTGTATGAATTATGAATTCTGAATTCTAAAATCTAAAAATATATTTTTTTTCCATATTAAAAAATCACAACTTTTTATTTATAAAATATATTTTTAAGATGAATTATTATCTCTTTAGCATTGTTCATTTTCAAAACTATTAAAAAATTTGAGTAAATTAGAAAACAAAACCTTTTTTTTTAACAAGATTCTTTATCAAATGGTTAGACCAAGTCGAAAGGATCTTTGTTGGTGGACTAACTGAGGGCCCAAACGAGCAAAATCAACTTATCAGTCTCCTCCATGATCGGAAAACCTTGATCAGGAGCAAAATCAACTTATCAGTCTCCTCCATGATCGGAAAACCTTGATCAGTATTTGCAGTTGCCAATTGAATCAAAGACGAATTTAAACACCCATTTTTGTTCCTACCCTCACGGAATTAGCAAAAAAAAGAAGATTCTTTATCAAACTAGATATATACATTTTACATAACTTTAAATCTAGGCAAGCCTTTATCTACAAGTTTGTTTGGGAGTGGATTATTAAAATTTATAAAAATATTGAATTAGGTTTTTGTTTGGACTAGGGGCTTCAGCAACTGGGACACAAGTAAAGCTCGATGGGATTGATGTGGTGACCTCCAATTTACAACAAGTAACTTCATAACAAAACATATATTAGTTTGGTCTTAAAAACATAGATTTTTAAAAAGTTGTATATTTTTTTCATAATTTTAATTATTTAATTTAATATTCTGAAAAATTAAAATAATTTTAAGAATTTTTGAATTACACTTATTGATTTTATATCTTATAATTAGTGAAAACAAAAAATAAGAATTGTTTTTTGAATAATCAAAATTTTTATTAATCTTTCTAAAGGTTAATGTGAGGTCATAAATAATGTAACATACACAATTTTGCAAGGTTAACATGTTGCCTCAATGATGTAATTGACATACACAACTCAATAGTAACACGTGGTAGGGCGCTCGCACGAAGTTGGCTCCATTTTTAAGTGCCACTTAAGAAATCATAAACGAACTTCCAAAGTGCAAATCAAGAACGCATATGTGTTATTGATGGTACATTCGTAATAACCCAAGCCCAAACACAAGGCTAAGGTTCGTAAGGAAGTATCGCATATGCGTTTTGTAAAAGTTAAATATCGCATATGTGATATTGGAAACTAAAAAAAAAACAAAACAAAGATCGCGGGCCTCAAATATCATTTACACAGTCAAGCATTGGGAGAGAGCGATAAACTGCGTGGGCGAAAAAACGCAGAGGCAATTTGTGTTTTAGTTTTTGGAGGTCGAGTTGGAGGTGGATTGGCTCCAATGGCAGGTAAATTCTCTTATCCATTTTAGTTAGTCTTCAATTCTTTATTTTTTTTCTTAATTTCATAGTTTTTATAATTATTTAAAACAAATTTAAGAAAAAAATTTGAATCAAATCAAAAAATGATTAAGTAAAACAACTTGTATTTTTTTGTTTAAATTTTAACAGATAATAGAAATGAACAAGACAATGTGGAAAAACCACCCTCTAATAACCCAAAACCTAACCCAAACATGAACCCAAACCCAAACCCGGAGGGGGAACAAGATCGAAACTCATAGATTATTGCACATTTGGCGTCATTGAGGCGCCTTAGCTCATCTATTAGAGGGGGAAATCATTTGAGACAGTCTTTTGCCGATGCATTCGACACAATAACAAACACAATTGCCAATGCCCAAGGAGATCTGTAGAACATTAGCTTGTACAAAGAATCCACGAGGAAATACTACTCCGATGGATTGAGTTATGAAGACATCAAAGACCTTAAAATTACAAAAGACCAATTATTTTTATTATTATCGGACCCTAGCACCGGGTTGGTTCCACCCACCAGTCGAGCACACATTTCCATAGATTGGTGCGTTGAGCCAAATATAAAGGCCAATTGGATGGATCGTTGGTGTATGGTCTTCGATGAAGACCCTCATGGGAATAGGGACATCCCATTTTATTTTCTTAGGAAGTTGTATGCAGAATTCATCCTAGGGAAACATGTTAACTACTTCGATATCTTAGGCATCCAAGGTGTTGGTCATGGGATGCCCCAAGATAGGGAAGGGGCCCGGATGGATCTTAACAGTGTGCCACGCCCTCCACGCACACCAAAAGTTGTATATTTTTTTCATAATTTTAATTATTTAATTTAATATTCTAAAAAATTAAAATAATTTTAAGAATTTTTGAATTACACTGATTTTATTTCTTATAATTAGTGAAAACAAAAATTAAGAATTGTTTTTTGAATAATCAAAATTTTTATTAATCTTTCTAAAGGTTAATGTGAGGTGATAAATAATGTAACATACACAATTTTGCAAGGTTAACATGTTGCCTCAATGATGTAATTGACATACACAACTCAATAGTAACACGTGTTAGGGCGCTCGCACGAAGTTGGCTCCATTTTTAAGTGCCACTTAAGAAATCATAAACGAACTTCCAAAGTGCAAATCAAGAACGCATATGCGTTATTGATGGTACATTCGTAATAACCCAAGCCCAAACACAAGGCTAAGGTTCATAAGGAAGTATCGCATA
This sequence comes from Pseudotsuga menziesii, assembly GCA_001517045.1. Lineage (NCBI taxonomy): Eukaryota > Viridiplantae > Streptophyta > Pinopsida > Pinales > Pinaceae > Pseudotsuga > Pseudotsuga menziesii. The sequence continues at coordinate 30,004 of LPNX010147759.1, forward strand.
TGCGTTTTGTAAAAGTTAAATATCGCATATGTGATATTGGAAACTAAAAAAAAAAACAAAACAAAGGTCACGGGCCTCAAATATCATTTACACAGTCAAGCATCGAAAGAGAGCGATAAACTGCGTGGGCGAAAAAACGTAGAGGCAATTTGTGTTTTAGTTTTTGGAGGTCGAGTTGGAGGTGGATTGGCTCCAATGGCAGGTAAATTCTCTTATCCATTTCAGTTAGTCTTCAATTCTTTATTGTTTTTCTTAATTTCATAGTTTTTATAATTATTTAAAACAAATTTAATAAAAAAATTTGAATCAAATCAAAGAATGATTAAGTAAAACAACTTGTATTTTTTTGTTTAAATTTTAACAGATAATAGAAATGAACAAGACAATGTGGAAAAACCACCCTCTAATAACCCAAAACCTAACCCAAACATGAACCCAAACCCAAACCCGGAGGGGGAACAAGATCGAAACTCATAAATTATTGCACATTTGGCATCATTGAGGCGCCTTAGCTCATCTATTAGAGGGGGAAATCATTTGAGACAGTCTTTAGCCGATGCATTGGACACAATAACAAACACAATTGCCAATGCCCAAGGAGATTTGTAGAACATTAGCTCGTACAAAGAATCCACGAGGCAATACTACTCTGATGGATTGAGTTATGAAGACATCAAAGACCTTAAAATTACAAAAGACCAATTATTTTTATTATTATCGGACCCTAGCACCGGATTGGTTCCACCCACCAGTCGAGCACACATTTCCATAGAATGGTGCATTGAGCCAAATATAAAGGCCAATTGGATGGATCGTTGGTAGATGGTCTTCGATGAAGACCCTCATGGGAATAGGGACATCCCATTTTATTTCCTTAGGAAGTTGTATGCAGAATTCATCCTAGGGAAACATGTTAACTACTTCGATATCTTAGGCATCCAAGGTGTTGGTCATGGGATGCCCCAAGATAGGGAAGGGGCCAGGATGGATCTTAATAGTGTGCCACGCTCTCCACGCACACCAAAACCCCCTCAGCTATATCCTGATGTGGGTCCTATGATTGAGGATACATAGGAGGCAATATTTGACTTGGCAGATACATTGCTTCACCATGGGACTGATGTCCAAGGCAATGTAGACCAAGGGGTTGGCACTTCTAAGGCCGACCCATCTACAGACTACAAAGGAGATGCAGAGCATTTAGAGTGTCGTGTTACTCCACACTCTTGCACATTGTGTGGAGTAATATGATATGGCCCTGCTTCAGACTTCTGAGACGATGGATTACTTCGATTTGTAAGTAAAACTCATTATTTTTATATTATATTTTGTTTCATGTCACAATTTTCAATTGTTTTGCAATTTATTTATATATAATTATCTAACAAATTATGTGAACAAATATACAGCTGGTGTCCCATGGCACACCAGAGTCACATATTCCGTCGATCAATGTTGAGAACATTGATGTGGCTGTCAATATTGCATATGGGTTTGGTTCTTCACCAATAAGGGTAAGAACTATACTTGTTAATTTGTCAACTTTATTTACATAATTATAGTAGATATTGTAACATTCAATACATTCTAATTTTGATACAACATTTTTTATGCAGGGTGATCAGAATGACTACATTGAACCTTAGCCTATTCCCTCTCATGCAGATGTAGATTCTCAAACACATGTATTATTTTAAATATGCTTTTAATTATGTTTCGCTTTCTTTGGAAAAATCATTTTTTGTCCATCATGTATATGTCTCGTTTTCTTTGTATTATATGACATTGACATATGTTACTTTATGTAAGGAACCATTGAGCCATTGGTGCTTGAAGAGCACTAATGCGAGGTTGTTGCCGACCCAACTCTTCCCCCCCCCCCAAGGTACATGTATGTTTCTCTTTCTTTGAAAACATCATTTTTCATCCATGTAGTATATATGTCTAAGATTCTTTTTATTATCTAAATTTGACATATGTTATTTTATGCAGGCTTCTATTGAGGCACCAAAGCTTGAAGAGCACCAGATTAATGACCCACCTATCACAAGCCAGCAGGTACGTTTATGTTTCGCTTTCTTTGAGAACATAATTTTTCGTCCATGTAGTATATATGTCTAAGATTCTTTTTATTATCTGAATTTAACATATGTTGTTTTATGTAGGATTCTATTGAGGCACCGGTGCTTGAAGAGCACCAGATTGATGACCCACCTATCATGAGCCAGCAGGTACGTTTATGTTTCGCTTTCTTTGAAAACATCATTCTTTGTACATGTAGTATATATGTCTAAGATTCTTTTTATTATCTGAATTTGACATATGTTGTTTTATGTAGGATTCTATTGACGCACCGGTGCTTGAAGAGCACCAGATTGATGACCCACCTATCACAAGCCAACGGGTATGTTTATGTATCACTTTCTTTTAATTATGATTTTAATGATTCAACATGTACTTTTTTACTTCTTTGAACTTGTCTAATTGTATCTTTATCCTTTTCTATATAGGAATGTGAGTTTGATGAATATGTCCAAAAAGCGAGCTTATTCGTTAGTACAAGTAGAAATCCTTTTTTCTTGTTCCTAGTTAATGGATCCACTGGTTACACACCTCCTCTGCAAGGCAGCAGGTAAGTTTATGTATCACTTTCATTGTACGTTTATGTATGTATTTTCCTCATTTGGTGCTTTCTCTTTGTACATTTTTGTAGGTTTATGTATCGCTTTGACATATGTTACTTTATGCACGAACCTATTGAGACAATGGTGCTTGAAGAGCACCAAAGCGAGGTTGTTTTCAACCCACCTCTTCCCCCCAGCCATGTACATGTATGTTTCGCTTTCTTTGGTAACATCATTTTCTTTCCATGTAGTATATATGTCTCTGATTCACTATTTTATCTGAAATTGACATATATGTTACTTTATGCAGGCCCTTATTTAGGCACCGATGCGTGAAGAGCACCAAATCAGTGACCCACCTTTAACGGTTTAACCTACTGTGGATCCACAAGTTTTTTTAGTCCATGGTATGTTTATGTATCGCTTTCTTTGTATGTTTGTGTATCGCTTTGTCTGATTTGGTGCTTGAAGAGACCCAAATTGGTGACCCACCTCTTCCCCCCCAAGGTACATGTATATTTGTTGACATTGGCATATATATATTTTTTATGCAGCTTGATAGTGAGCAAGTGGTGCTTGAAGAGCACCCAATCAGGGTCGCTGTTAGTGAGGCACCATGACCCACCATTACTTACTCATGTACAGTAAGTAAAAATGTTATTTTGGTATTGGAATTTGAACAAATGTACATACAATTTTTAAAAGTTGGTAAATTAACTTACAAAATTTGGTATTTCTGTAGTCTCCACTAATGCAACCTATCCCTCTTGTTCATCGATGGGGATCACTAGTGAGCAGTCGGAAAAGAAAGCTAGACTTCTCCTAAGACATTGGCAGTGGCAGCGAAAGGGGGTATAACTAGAATAAATGTATAGAGGGGATACATAGATGTAACTTTTTGTTCATATACACATAGATGTACTTTTTGATCCACTATTTTGTATTATGGCCATGTGGTATGACAATTTTTGTAACATTATTTCTATACATATATAATATAAAGTAAGGTTCAAATTTATACATATATGGTTGACTTGATCTTGGAACGTGATATGTATGATTCACCTATGTGGTATAATGATATGTATGGTTCACATGTGTGCTAACTTATGAATTTGCAATACTTAAAGGAAGAATTTATGACTCATCAACTTTTTAACATTATGGCTATCCTCAACTTTTTAACATCATAACTGTAACGTACATTAACTAAATTACATACACTAACAATCATAACACTATGTCATGCATGGATGTGTAATATATACCATATCATACCCTACAATACCCTATGATACTAACATCATACCATACTACCATACCATACTATTGTAATATACCATACACTAACATCATAACAATAAGTCATGCATGCATGTGTAATATACCATATCATACCCTACAATACCCTATGATACTAACATCATACCATACCAACATACAATAACATACCCTACATTACCCTATGATGTATCTACAATAACATACCATAACATAACATACTAACATCATACCATACTAACATACCATACCATTGTAATATACAATACACTATGTCATGCATGCATGTGTAATATATACCATATCATACCCTACAATACCCTATGATACTAACATCATACCATAATAACATACATCATACCCTACAATACCCTACAATACTAACATCATACACTACAAACCCTAGTTGGTTTTCAATATGTACATATATCCATGTGTTTCTATTTCCATCTCATAACTTGTAAAGAGGTCACTAAACCATAGTTCCATGTCATAACTTGTCAACCCTACTGATAACATGCAAATTGGTGTTCATGAAACCCTACTTGGTTTCCATTTTGTACATATCCATGTGTTTCTAGTTCCCTCTCTTAAATTGTAAATTGCTCACTAAGCCCTAGTTCCATCTCATTATTTGTCAACCCTAGTTGGTTTCCAATTTCTAGTTCCCTCTCTTAACTTGTAAATTTCTCACTAAACCCTAGTTCCATTACATTATTCGTCAACCCCAGTGATAGCATGCAAATAGGTGTTCATGAAAGCCTAGTTGGTTTCCGATTTGTACATGGCCATGTGTTTCTAGTTCTGTCTCTTAACTTGTAAATTGCTTGAATTAAACCTTAGTTCCATCTCATTATTTGTCAACCATAGTGATGGCATGCAAAATGTTGTTCATGAAATCCTAGTTGGTTTCTGATTTGTACATGTCCATGTGTTTCTAGTTCCCTCTCTTAACTTGTAAATTGCTCACTAAACCCTAATCCATCTCATTATTTGTCAACACTAGTGATAGCATGCAAATTGGTGTTCATGAAAGCCTAGTTGGTGCATGCAAGTATTGGTCATCATGTGATTCTAGTTCCCTCTATTAACTTGCAAATTGGTCACGAAACCCTAGTTCCATCTCATACCTTGTCAACCCTAGTTGGTGCATGCAAGTATTTGTGATCATGTGTTTCTAGTTCTCTCTCCTAACTTGCAAATTGCTCACTAAACCCTAGTTCCATCTCATACTTTGTCAACCCTAGTTGGTGCATGCAAATTGGTGTTCATGAAAGCCTAGTTGGTGCATGCAAGTATTGGCGATCATGTGTTTCTAGTTCCTTCCCTTAACTTGCAAATTGCTCACTAAACCCTAGTTCCATCTCATACCTTGTCAACCTTATTTGGAGCATGCAAATTGGTGTTCATAAAATCCTAGTTGGTGCATGCAAGTATTGGTGATCATGTGTTTTTATTTCCCTCTCCGAACTTACAAATTGCTCACTAAACCATAGTTCCATCTCATACCTTGTCAACCCTAGTTGGTGCATGCAAATTGGTGTTCATGAAATCCTAGTTGGTGCATGAAAGTATGCGTGATCATGTGTTTATAGTCCCCTCTCCTAACTTGCAAATCACTCACTAAACCCTGGTTCCATATCATACCTTGTCAACCCTAGTTGGTGCATGCAAATTGCTATTCATGAAATCCTAGTTGGTGCATGCAAGTATTGGTGATCATGTGTTTCTAGTTCCCTCTCTTAACTTGGAAATTTCTTACTAATCCATAGTTCCATCTCATACCTTGTTAACCCTAGTTGGTGCGTGCAAGTCACCGGTGATCATGTGTTTCTAGTTCCCTCTCTTAACTTGTGAATTGCTCACTAATCCCTAGCTCCATCTCATTATTTTTCAACCCTAGTAATAGCATGCAAATTGGTGTTCATGAAATCCTAGTTGGTGCACGCAAGTATTTGTGATCATGTGTTTCTAGTTCCCTCTCTTAACTTGTCAATTTCTCACTAAACCCTAGTTCCATCTCATAGCTTTTCAACCGTAGTTGGTGCATGCAAGTATTGACGATCATGTGTTTCTTGTTCCCTCTCTTAACTTGTAAATTACTCACTAAACCCTAGATCCATCTCATTATTTGTAAACCCTAGTGATAGCATGCAAATTGGTGTTCATGAAAGCCTAGTTGGTGCATGCAAGTATTGGTGATCATGTGTTTCTAGTTCCCTCTCTTAACTTGTAAATTGCTCACTAAACCCTAATCCATCTCATTATTTGTCAACCCTAGTGATAGCATGCAAAGTGGTGTTCATGAAAGCCTAGTTGGTTTCCGATTTGTACATGGCCATGTGTTTCTAGTTCCCTCTCTTAACTTTCAAATTGGTCACTAAACCCTAGTTCCATCTCATACCATGTCAACCCTAATTGGTGCATGCAAATTGGTGTTCATGAAAGCCTAGTTGGTACATGCAAGTATTGGTGATCATGTAATCTTAGTTGGTTTCTGATTTGTAAATGTCAATGTAATTAAATGTATATTAAACTAAAAACATCAAGAAATGTAAATTTCAACACCTCGAGAGCTTGTTATTTTCTGAACTCTATTTGTTGGTGTCTAAAGACACCATTCTTGGCACCTCCAATGTGGTGTAGATGGTGTTTGTATCCTAGTCACATGAAAGGCTAGACATTAGTAACATCATAAGAAAGAAAAGAGAACCCAATGAAAATGTGCAAACATGAATTATAAATAACTCACCCGAGGTTGGATGATCGTGTTTATAGTGTCCAGTATCCTCTGAATAATATTATGTATGTGAATGGTATCTGTCAATCGCACGTTTATTACATTGGGAATAAAGTAAGGCTAAATAATTGAAATTGTGCTTCAGAATTCACTTTAAAGGTTAAATAACACACCTAACAATGCACTCATACAAGTAGGCCATCTGGATCATATCTCATGCCGATGGTGTCCATCAATGTTTCATGATCTATATGAGGTAGCAAGTATCGTACATGTGACCTATTTTTGTGACCAAGTGTACGCAGCTTGATGTTTATACCAACTACTAGGTTGATGAAGTGGTATACAATAGCTCCTGGTCTATAATCCTGATATACATACCCACCCTTCCTTTTCCATTGTGCTGCAAGTGTCATTACTCCCCTTTGATAACCATCGAGACGATTGGGAATTCAATATTTTCATCATCTGTAACATGTTCGAGAATGGTCTGTTTCCCCTCTAAGCAATGTGCCAACCAATAGTTAAAACCCCATTCATTATTTTTTGGGGAAACCACTGCATATATATGACCTGTGAAAGGAAATAGGTGGATTTAACAATACATTTTGTAAATAAGGTCTTGCATTTCTAATTTCTACATAAATTAAATTCTATATAGGTCGAGTAAACAATACATAAATGCATTTTCTTATTGAGGTACTACTCATGTACCTGCTTATATCAGATCCGATATGTGATCATAGTCTGTAGAAATATGTGTCTGATCATTTTCCAAATGGTCTATTTCATTAACCCCATTGAAATTGGTGCCAAGTGTCACTCGATCCCATGTATCAATGGTATCTATATCCTCACAACCATCCCATTCATCGATGCTACAGGAACTACAAAAGAAAGCCTTCAATCTTGTCCAAATTTGTAGGGTTGAGTTGTCTGAGCTTCTAATTGAATGAAACTATCGAGTTCCATGCATTGTGTTCACCTGATGTGTTTGTGATCGGTCCACATTTGTCACCTCCCAAAATATTCTTCGCACTAAGTGTTTCCTTGTTGCTTTTTCTCCCATGACAGATGTACACCATTCGAATATAGATGCAATGTATCGAAGGCGAGCATCTGTAGACTTCATATCTTCCCTTCGAAGGGGAGTTCTAATGCATGCACCGGCACCATCATGCTCTTCTTTTCCATACATGTGGCACCTTGTATTCTATGTGCAACAAACACAACTATTCAAATACACATGCATTCTTGAACTATCTAGCAAAACCATCTAATTAAATGAAATGACGATAAAATGGTATATCCATAGCTATCACATGATCATAGAATAATTTAAAGCAATGTTGCACGTAATGGATGTCATGGGTCCGTTCGTCACTTACGTGGAAGTGACTTTCTTTCAGTATCACATGTTTCTCTTCATTGCTATCTTTACCATGTCGATACATGATATGCACCATTATGCTCACCTGCTCTGAGTGATACTGTTGACTTTAAATTTCATTTTGTGGTTGTAGGGTGTAATTTTCTGCAAATTCAACCACTGATAGTATTGTTCCGAGAGGGAAGGTGTCCCAACATATTCTGATTTGCTCATCTTGCCACCGTGCCATATCGACATGTTGAATTTATTGTTGGATCTTTCCATGAAACTCTAGAATAAAATCACATATCGCACCTGGTACATGAATATTAATATGTCAATATTCAACAAATTACCTGTGAAGTCACCAATTTAATCTTCCTTCTTTCTTTCCCATCATGTAGCTGATATGTATCATACTGGTAGTTCTGGTTATTAACAATTGCATTCCTGAATGCTTGATCTTCACTTTCATGGATGCAATCAGACCATAATGATAGCCCACCACAATTGTTACAAGAACCGTTGACACATTGTTTTAAGTAATATGTCTACCCATCTTGCCTCGGACACATTATGCTATGAATGAAATCTCTGGATGACATTGGCGGTACTATACTTGAGCATTCCTGCATATGGTTAGGATGCAAAAAATGACGTCTATGTGAAAATGTATGGCAATATAGGTCAAACTCTATGTCGTATCTACAACAACAGGTGTTCTGAATGGTATTGATCCTAACATACCAAGGCTTGCATTTTTCAAAAGATCTTTGCCCGAGCCTTAGCTCTACGTGAGAAAATTTAAACATCTCTAATAGTTGAGTTTGTGTCATGTCAAGATAATGTTTAACATGAGGTTCATTGTTTCTAGAATCCCTACAATGTTTTAACACATCCTTCGTGTTAGAAGAAGGCCTAGAATTATCATGCCAAAATGTTTGCACTAGGCCCTTCACTGCTTCGACTAACTTCATGTCTTTGCGGGGAAATGTACCGCTAAATGCCCATAATGTTTCCATTTGTCCCTCTACATGAAGGTTGTCTCTTCTTACTGAATATTTTTTAACTGTCTTTGGATGTAAAGACACAATTTGTGATGTGCATTTAAGTAAACGACGTTGTCTTGTGGATCTACCGTTACAATTTATTCATCCAATACACGACGAGCCACATTACAGTCTTGTGAACGAGTTTTTTTACCAATCGATGTGAATGAAGCAGCAAGAGATTTAACAATGTGATTACTTGATTCAATATTCTTCATTGTTGTTATGCCTAAATTTCTTCTAACAGTTTCCATATTTCTAGATTTAAGCAAAGCTAAAAACATTTGGAATTTACCAGCTTCGGATTTGTTATCAAAATATTGTTTCATTATTTGAGAACAATGACAAAGGATAGTGATTTTAGCCACCTTACCTTCCACGGAAGTCAATCCGCTCTCGTCCACTTGTATTCGTTTAGGAGTTCTCTTTTGTTTTGATGCAAAATTTGTTGTCGTTTGAAATGCTGGAGTGACGTTTACATCCACTACAAGCTGACAACTTCAATTAGGATATTCACTTGTGGAAAATGAGATATTAGTGACCAAAAAAATGACCAAAATCCGCATATCAATGACCACTTTTGGTTTGGCGATCGCTGGTGGCTAATTTGCAGTCTTTTATTACATGACCAAAATTGGTCATTTTTATTTTGGTCATTTATAGCTTGTCGGTTGGTCATTAATTTGGTCACATATTTTAATCAATGACCAAATATATAACCACATTTGTGACCAAATTAATGACCACATGACAAGCTAGAATATGACCAAATTTGGTCGCGTAATAAAAGACTATAAATTAGCCACCAAAACTGATTTTTGGTCATTGATATGCGAATTTTGGTCATTTTTCTGGTCATTTGTATCTCATTGTTTGGTTGCGTATCTCTCAATTATTGGTCATTTTATTTGCGAATTTTGGTCTTTAATCTCATTTATTGGTCACTAATTTAGTCAATTTTTAGTCGCTTTATGTCTGGTCATTATATTTTAGTAGCTTGAATGGTGTCCATTATTAATCAATATAAATTTTTAATATGATATTATGTTTAAATTAAAAAAAAAATCATACATTTATTCTCATCTAATACACATGCGAATTATGCAGTCACATTATAATTAATTACAACACTTGTAAATAAAATCTAATACACATGTAAATCATGTAATGTCACATTAATTAGTTAATAATTACAACATTGATACATAATATAAAGTACAACCATATATATAAGTTTTAAACTACAAATTATATTATATTAAATGTCAAAAGTATTACAATAAATATGAGTTTTCTCAAAAACACATATTAATTTCCATATAACTTTATGGGAAAGCCATCACTTTTCAAAATATTACAATGGCTAAACCATCATACTTGCACTTGGTTGCAAAACCATACTTAGATCCCACATCAACAGCTTCTAAACCATACTTAAATCCCACGTTAGCAGCTTCAAAACCACACTTAGCAGCTTGAAAGCCTCAACATCGGGCTCTTCATACGGAATGGCAAATCCTCAGTAGTGAGCTCTTCATATTCAATGGCCCACTTATAAGTTAAGCTCACTCCTACAAAATCCAATAAAAAATAATCACTTATAAAATAGAAAAACAATGAACTGTAAATTAGAAAAACAATGAAGCAAATTATTTATCTTGTTCAACAGCTAACAACAATAATCAAGATCATGTTCAAAATAGGAAAATCTAATCTAACAAATTCAATTTAAGAATTGGTTAAAATTAAACTTGAATGGATAAATCTCCAACTATTTAGTACCTAAGAAAAGTAAAACTTAGCTCTAAACCAAGAAATGGATTTCAACAGGAAATATAATCAACGAATCCACAAAACAATTATGCTCGACTGCACAGGTAGAAACCTGTATACATAGTGCAATCTGTGAAGGAGTTCACCCCTATATGTCATGTGGTTAATGAATGACATGAAAACTATGGAAACTAATGAATGATTTAAGAAAGTATTCAATCCAACGCCCAAAAGAATAAATAATAGATTTCTTTACCTATGGATTTGCCATTCTGCTATGTATGATTTGGTGCAAAAGTGTAACAAATGCACTCAAACACAAGTTGGAAATGCTGGTGCAACAAAAACGTAAAATGTATGACTTGTGTATGTGAGAAAAGCTGTATAAACCTACTTTCCCAAACATGCAATAAACATAAATCAAAAGAGAAGAGGGAATTGAAACCTTAGGGGAAGCCGCTTGATGAGTTGACCTTGTTGGAAGAAGGGAAGGTGAACTGAAAAGAAGAATTGTCTTTTATGGAGTGCTTCCATGGCGCTCAATAATAGCTACAAGGAACATGTTAACAAGTGTTATAATAAAAATCAATATATATTTTTAGTGGAAACAACTTACAACTCTTCTAATGAAGATGAAAAACAAAATTACACTACTGCAACAAATTCTCAGGCCAAGTCCAAGCAATCATAACTTCAAAATATCTAGAGACCAACACTACCAATTTATATTGTTTGACATAGGAGAGCACTAATATACCTCATCTAAATCTGTTGATGCATTGCAAGGCGGGAGATTTAAGGCCTCTCATAAACTGAACACTTGTTTTTGGAGCTTAGAAATCACAAGAAAGTGTCCAACCCAACCATAACCACCAAGTCCTTCACTATCCACGTTCTGTAGTTGTGACATGTTCATACTTATCCTGGTATGCAGTGCCAATTCCCGTGGGGCTATCGCCTACAAGAGATAGAAACTATTATAGCATAACTAGAGAAAGAAACATCGTTTCTAATTATTTGTGGAATGAATGCTTTGGATTGCAAATGTGCAAACACTAGTACATACGGGCAGATTTTTCCATGTTAGTTTTCCACTTTTTTTACTTTCGTGTAAAAATCAAGGGTAAATTATGCATTTTTACAATTTTTTTTAAGGAGCCCCGACTTTCGTCGCTGTATCCATGCCTGACCGTTGATATAGCGACGGCACCATCTTTTGTTGACTTTTTACAAATAAGAGGTTCGATCTTCTTTTTGTTTTCGTTTTCGTGGGCGGGTGGATTAATGCTTATAGTTATGGAGGATGAGGAGGAGGAATCAAAGGGAGGAAGAGTTCAAGGCGGTTGTTTTTGGAAATCGATAATAATATTTAGCAAGGTGTTCTCATGCAAATCTACGTATTCGATCTGGCATCATCGCACTAGCGAGCTAGGGTTTAACCGTTGGCCCCATTTACATCTACTTGGACGTCCCGCCATGGTCAGCCCCGGCCTCTGTAAATACCCAGCAATAATAACTATCTGTGAGTCCTTCTTTGCTACTTAATGGTAATTGTGTTTGAATCATACTTAGCTCTTGATATTGCATGCGTAATTCAGGAGGGGGAAGGTTTTTCTTTGGGGTAAACCACCATGGATTACGCGGAGGAATGCAAGATGGAAATTACTGAAATGCTTCAGGTTCCAAAGGAGGAACGGAAGGAGGAAAGAGATATTGAAACCCTTTTGGTTCTGAAAGAGGAATGCGAGGTTGAATATATTGAATTTACCTGGCCAGTTTACCTGGTAGAATATCTTTCAACTCAGGGTTTCAGTAGTCACATGGGACAGAATATTTCTCATTTGAAGCTTTTGAATGGCGAGTACTATACCATATTGCCTTCCACAAAGCTAACAATTTTGCAGTTTCTTTGCGATGATATAATGGAGGCTGAGGAAGTTCAAATAGAAATAAACATGTGGGTAAACTTTGAACAAGATACAGATGCAGATGTGAAAATTAACTTTTCTTCTGGTGCAACTGGATTGATTGAAATAAATCCCTGCTATTCAAAAAGAAAGAGGGTTTCTTGTACCAAAGAAGATGGGCAGAGGAGGTCCAATTCAAGCCAAGTGACACTTGAAAACACAAATTTTCATTCAGACAATTCAGTCTCACAGAAGAAGCATAGTTACTCTAAGAATGGACAGACCGACATTACAAGTCCCGAGGTGAATGATTGAGAGGATTTAAACAGTGATGAATGCTGCCTATGTGTAATGGATGGGAATTTGATTTTTTGTGATGGTTTCCCATCTGCATATCATTTTCGATGTGTTGGTCTTTCCAAAGCTCATTTACCAGAAGGAGCATGGTATTGTCCAGAGTGTGTCGTGGAGAAAATTGATGCCCAGGGATCAAGAGCATCAAAGTCATTGAGTGGAGCTGAGATCTTTGGTATTGACCCATATGGGCGTGTCTTCTTTGGTACTTGTGGCTACCTATTGGTGTAAGTCAAAGTTATTAGTGAAGTGTTTGAACTTTAGAGTAACACGATGTTAACTGAATATTTTAGGCTTAATGGTATTGGCTAATTTCAAAAGTATTTTTGGTGCAATTCTTCCTATAGCCTACTTAGGATATCTGCCCTAGGTTTGTTGAAGCTATTTTTTGCATTTAACCCTCGGTTGTAAGTTTGCAGGAAAATCTTGCTTTGCTCCTTTGGATAAATTTTCCAAATTCGCTTATAATTCAATCTTTTCTCTGGACGTGTTGCTGTAGGTCTAATTCTGCATCAAATCCAACTACCATGTACAGGTATTACTATTGAAGTTTGTTTCACAATCAGGAAATTCGTAATGTTTACTATTGAAGTTTGTTTATAAAGGCTGATAGATTGCCTTTCGTAGGGATTGGTTAAGCACTTCTATGCAGCCAGTGGTTGCAGTAGAGAGAACAGTGTTCTATCGAGAAAGGGCTGCAGGAAGTACACTGCATTGCCCTATGCTCTGGCTCAGGTTTGTCATAAATCATTGTTTCATTTTATTCTAGACATTTAAATTCTTCATGTGCCAAAGATTGACTCATAAAGCACAATATGGCCCTATACCATTTCCAATAAAAAAGAAATCTTTGGGATTCAAATCCTTGGGGTTACCCTTTGGCTTTGTGGATGGGCCTTTTCCTGATTTGGAATCGTGGTTGGTCTTGGAAGATCCTAACTGAGTCCATTTTGTTAAGACCATCAAGGTAGATTCTGGAAACTAAACATTTCTCCTTTGATGTATGCTATTTTTTGTCACTTCTTCCATTCTTCTGACCTATTTCTATATTTAATCTTTGGTGATTGTTTTAACAGGTGGTGATTAGCTCCAACTACATGGCATGTGCTCCTTGTGTGAGTGCATGAGAACTTCAAATGTCTCTACATGTACTTGTTAGCATCGACCATAAATGCAAGAAAATCAAACACATCACATCATCTGCCCTAATGCTCATAGATAAGCTTATTCATTCTCCTACCTACCTACTCTAACCTGTGAGAAAGACTAAGTCAAGTATAGGCATACAACCAATTAAGCCACCTTAGCATTTGATCTGTGCTAAGGCTTCTTCCTATCCTTGGTGATGAACCAAGACAAGATGAAGACAATGATGAGCATAGTACACACAATCACCTTCATGAAATGAGAGCTGAAAAATTGCATGAGATATGGACTACCATTCATGTCTTCAAACCCCAAACAAGGGAGCTCATCCTTCTCATTAGCCCCTTCTATCCAAATTTGGATAGCGCTGAAAAATACAGCTTCCTGAAACTGCTCACAAGCTATCCATGAAAATGGAAAATTTGGTTGTTCTGGACCTGCAATCAAATCTGCTTCCTGTTGTTCCACATCTAAAGCAAACTCTGAAATAAATGGCTGAAAAATCTGATCCAAATTCACCCTAGGAGAGGATAGGACAGGCTCCTCCAAATCTGCACTAAAAGCCTCTCCATTCTGCTCTAAATCAGCAATGTCATCATGCTCAAATGGTTCGAAATGCTAGAGGACTTCTTCTTGAAAGATCTTACTTGAAAGACATCATCATGCAGAATGGCTTTGTTATTGGGTCCCCCTGGGTCTGGAAAGACATCATTGCTACTAGCTTTGGCTGGGAAATTGGACACTGGTTTGAAGGTTAAATCCTTTTCCTATCCTTGCTTAGCGTTGTGTAGGTAGGCTATATAGTGTTTCATCAATATAACAAGGTATTTACTTAAGCATGCCTTGATGATCAGGTGAAGGGAGAGATTACTTACAATGGGCATAGACTCAAGGAGTTTGTTCCTCAGAAAACATCGGCTTACATAAGCCAGCATGACTTGCATGTTGGTGAAATGACAGTTAGAGAAACAATTGATTTCTCTGCTAGATGTCAGGGTGTGGGTGACAGATACAGTGAGCAATCTAATTAAAATTCCATCCATTGATTAGTGCTCTGTATCACAATCTCAGGGTGTCTTTTATGTTGAATGGCTTGTTTGGTGGCACATTTTTTTTATGTAGCTCTGCTTGCGGAACTTGCTAGGAGAGAAAAGCAAGCTGGGATTTTTTCAAAGGAAGAAATTGACCTATTCATGAAAGTAAGCATTGTGCCACTTACGTGCTCAGAGAAAAGCTTGATAGATTCTAATGAGTTAGTAGGCACTGTGTTTGTTATGGACAATTCGGTTCTTAAATTGTATTATTGCTTGTTTTTTGCAGGCAACAGCAATGGAAGGTATGGAGAGTAGCCTTCAAACTGACTACATCCTCAAGGTATTAATAAATGCATTTTGAGGCCAATCTTGATATAATTCAAGGATTTAGATAGATACATAGGTAGCAGAGGAGATTCAGGTATTCATTGCTTTAATATCTGTGTGCCTAAACAGATTCTGGGCTTAGATATTTGTGGAGATACAATAGTCGGTGACGACATGCAAAGAGGAATCTCTGGCGGGCAAAAGAAGCGTGTCACAACTGGTATGCTTGTTAATCATATTGGAGATTCTTCTGAACAAACTAGAGATGTGTGTGTAAGTATATATATCGTTAATATGCACAAAAATCATTACAGTTCTAAATTTTTTCTTAAAATGTTCATTTTACAGGGGAGTTGATTGTTGGACCTACCAAGACTCTCTTCATGGATGAAATCTCAACAGGACTTGACAACTCTACCACATATCAAATAGTTAAATGCCTGCAGCAGTTCACCCATCTCATGGATGCGACAATTCTCATGTCTTTGTTGCAGCCAGCACCGGAAACATTTGAACTTTTTGATGACATAATACTCTTATCAGAGGGGCAAATTGTCTACCATGGACCTAGGGAGAATGTGCTAGAGTTTTTTGAAAGCTGTGGATTCAAATGCCCTGAAAGAAAGGGCACTGCAGACTTCTTACAAGAGGTATTTAGATTATAAAATTTCAAAATAATTATTGATTTCATATAATCAGTTCTTTTCAATTCAAATTGTCCATTAAGCTTACATTTCCTTACCAATATCCCATGGTTACATGTTACATCTAAGAAGGATCAAGAACAATACTGGGAAGACAATGAGCAGCCTTACCACTATGTACCTGTCAAGGAATTTGTATCTAGATTCAAGCAGTTTAAAACAGGTTTGGATTTGGAAAATGAGTTATCAGTCCCTTATACTAATAACAGAAGTCACAGAGCAGCTTTGGTGTTCCATAGGAACCCTGTCCCCAAAAGAGAGATCTTCAAGGCCTGTTTGCAAAAGAATGGCTTCTTGTCAAGCGGAATTCCTTTGTTTACATTTTCAAAACTGTACAGGTGAGATGCTTTAGACTCTATAATTTGGTTTGATTTGAGATAATACATATGCTATTTCAAAATGTTAATATTAGAAGAGAATAATCAGCACAAGGTTAAATAAAATCTTACTGGAACCATTTCTCTTTGCAGATTACAATTGTTGCCTTCATTGGATCCACTATATTCTTGAGGACTGAAATGCATCAGAAAACATTAAATGATGCAAATATGTACCTTGGAGCACTTTTTTTCAGCCTCATCACCAATATGTTCAATGGATTTGCTGAATTGTCCATGACAATTTTCAGGCTCCTTGTGTTCTTCAAACAGCGGGATCTTCTCTTCTACCCTGCATGGGCTTTCACTATTCCTACTTTTTTACTGAGAATTCCAATGTCATTGTTGGAAGCTGGCATTTGGGTGGTGATGACTTACTATACCATAGGGTTTTCCCCTAAAGCTAGCAGGTACTATCAAATTGAATAAATTGTTTATCAGGATTGTTTCCATTATCAGTAATTTAAGCTTAATCTCTTCATTGCATTCTTTCCTTCTAGCTGACACCAATATTTTTTCCCTTCAGGTTTTTTGGTCAATTTCTTCTCATCTTCCTAGTTCATCAGATGGCATCACCCCTGTTCCGCCTTATAGCAGGAGTTTGCAGAACAATGATTGTAGCTAATACTGGAGGAGCTTTATCTCTTCTTATAAACTTCATGCTTGGAGGATTCATTCTTCCTAGAGGTTATAATTCTTTTCATTTCTAACTGATGGAAATAAAATCTTTCTAAGAGACAAACGAAGAACTGATGCAAGACTAGAAGGTTAAACAAGTAGGAAGTTAATTTGTTGCTGTAATCATATGAAAGGATTGTGGTCTTTTAACAATGAAGCATCGGTTTACAATCAAATCAACAGCTTGATGAATTTCCAATGCAGATAACATCCCAAAATGGTGAATATGGGGCTACTGGTGCTCCCCTTTGATGTATGCAGAGAATGCGATCTCTGTGAATGAGATGCTTGCTCCTAGATGGAAGAATGTAAGGTTTCGACCTTGTTAATCCACTCATAATTCCATGAAATTTTATAGAATCAATGGAAATAATCTATGAGATTTTAACTATCAAGAGGTTTTATACACCTATGCATCACATTGACTAGTTTCATGGAACCATGTTGACCTTCAGAGTGCAAAGGATACCACAAATTTGGGCCTTATTGCTCTGAACAGTCATAGCATCTTTCCACAAGCATATTGGTATTGGATAGGAGCCGGTGCTTTGTTGGGATTTACACTACTCTTCAATGTGATTTTTAACTTGGCTCTTACATATCTAAATCATGAGTTGTTTCACTACACATGTACCTGCCATTCTCTTTTTGTTCATCTTTATTTTACCAAATCTTTTCCAATATGAAATGATATGGGATTTGTTTGTGTGTAGCCCTTGGGAAATCTCAAGCTGTAATTTCTCAGGAAGTTTTTAAAGAAATACAATCCCAACAGAATGGTATAGAGCAAGGGCTCAATACAATACCATAAAGGTCAAGAAAGGGATCTTTCTCACGCTCTGTGTCTTCTACAGATGCCAATAATTCCTGTAAGAAAACTGTTAACCATCTCTTGCTCAGATTCTATTGAACAGATTAAACTTTCAAGGGTTTAGATAGAAGATGAATTCCATGTTTCTCAGTTCTATAACAAATTCTTCATTGTTTGGTTATGCAGCTGAAATGCAGATCAGACAAATGGGCAGCCAATCAACTAATCTTGCAGGCAATAATGAGGTGGCTTTGGTGACTGCAACAGGAGTTGCTCCAAAGTGAGGAATGATTCTTCCATTTCAACCACTAGCCATATCTTTTGAAGATTTCAAATACTTCGTTGACATGCCCCCTGTATGGAACTTGAGCCATGAGACTAATCTATCATATGATCTAGCTATTGCCAATATTTCTGGATTCTCTTGCTTGGAAGGTTTGGCTGACTAAAGTCTAATCCTGGATTCGTCTGCAGGAAATGAAGGAACAAGGAGTGACTGAATATATACTTCAATTGCTCCGATATGTTACTGGTGCATTCAGACCTGGTGTTCTTACAGCATTGATGGGGGTCAGCGGTGCAGGGAAGACAACTCTCATGGATGTCTTAGCTGGAAGGAAGACTGGAGGATATATCGAGGGTGATATCCAGATCTCCGGATTTCCCAAAAAACAAGAAACCTTTGCTTGGATTTGTGGTTACTGTGAACAAAATGATATACATTCTCCATAGGTCACTATTCGGGAATCACTGTTATATTCGGAATTTCTCCATCTTCCAAAGGATATTGACAACAAAACCAAAGTTGTAAGTCTACAAACACTAATCATTTTTTCTAATATGACATGGTGCCAAATTGTCATTTTACTGACTTGCAAAAGATTCAAATTACAGGCCTTTGTTGATGAGGTCATGGAACTTATGGAATTAGACAATTTAAGGGATGCACTGGTAGGCTTTCCTGGTGTGACTGGATTGTCAACTGAACAAAGGAAAAGGCTAACAATAGCTGTGGAGCTTGTTGCAAATCCTTCTATAATGTTCATGGATGAACCCACTTCTGGTTTGGATGCCAGAGCAGCTGCAATTGTTATGAGAACTGTTCGTAAGATAGTAGATACTGGAAGAACTGTTGTCTGTACCATTCATCAGCCTAGCATTGACATCTTTGAAGCATTTGATGAGGTAAACCAAGGTCTAGATTCTAAGAAAACTTATATTGTTTCTTTCATTGTGGTGTTGATTTCTGACTAACTTACTATAATGGGTTCAGCTATTGTTGATGAAAAGAGGAGGGCAAGTCATTTACTTCGGACCACTCGGCTGGAATTCTCACAAGATTGTTGAATACTTTGGGGTAACCACTTGGCAGAGTCCTGAGTCCTGTAGTCATTAGAAAAGGAACACTTTGAACAGAGCACTTCTAATTTATGCCTTAATGTGAGTTAATTTTCTTACTTTCATCACGACAAATTACAGGCTATTCCCGGAGTACCAAATATCAAAGATAAATACAACCCAGCTACATGGATGTTAGAATTTAGCTCTATTTCTGCCAAACATTGTTTGGGGATAGACTTTGCAGAGCATTACAGATGGATCCCCACCCACCCAAGCTGCTGAGCACCTCGCTTCTATCTCTCGGTGCAATGAATATCATATTTTGGGTTTATTCAGTGGTTAATGATCATATAAGATTCAGGTGTATGAGAAGCCTCAGACCTACTTCCACATGGAATTGGTCTTATGGCATTTGTATTTTTTTTTTAAACAGTTATAGCCGTGGATACAGCGACGGCTTGGCGTTGATACAGCGACGGCCAGGCGTGGATACAGAGACGGCTAGGCATGGATATAGCGACGGCCAGGCGTAGATATTGCAACGCAAATTAGGGGTCATCTCTATTGCGACGAAATTGTTTCCACGGGAAAAAAACATTTAGACGTGGCAATATCCACGCTTTTCCGTGGATATTGCCACGTTTTTTCCGTGGTAAAATTGATCACTTGTACTAGTGAAAGAATAGTACAGTAAAAAAAATTCAAGCAAAAAACCACTGCCTTCAAGGCTCTTCCTAGAAGGGCACAATATACAAGAAACAAATAACTATTTCTAACTCTCTTTATCATTCTGGTAAGTATCAAGAGATTTAAAAATTTCCCAGTTTCCCGTGATGGACATATTTTAACTTTTTAATAAGTTGCAAAGAAACAGGGATCAAACCTACACCCAACAGAGCTGCAAAGCATTAAAGTGCAGAGAATGGGAAAATTGTTCTAAACCTACACCCAGTAGAGTTGCAAATCATTAAAGGAAACCTATCATATGGTAATGAAAGGGGAAGATTGTTCCACATTAGTACCCACCACTTCACGTTGGCGCCTATCTTCTTTCCTGCACTTCTTAAGATTCATGTCTTCAGTTATCTTGAGTTTTCTGTAGAAGAGAAGCCCTTGATTTTGTATCATATGTACTCTCTGCATAAACAATAATACAAGTGTGATCCTTCATTCCATTTGCATCTATCTCAATTTTTGCGTTGCTCCTATGTGCAAATCGCTACAAATAATTGGCATATCTTAATGATGGCTTAATTCCTCTATCATTAGTTCTTTCAAATATTAATATGAAGTTACATACAGTCAATAGGGATGTATTTAGGTCTGGTCCATGCATTAGAACATAAATTCAAAATCCTTTGACAATGTTTGGATCCATTTGGAAATCTGCAATTTCACTCTCCATGCTCCAATTTCACTTTGCATGCTCCACGGTTCCTTCCCACATCTTGGATGACATTCCATTGGTAAGAATGTGCAGGGTTTTAGATAAAGTGTGGACATTCAGATCTACTTATGTGTTTTCAGAATAAGATATCATAAATAGATATAAATGAAAACAGAGGACAGTATCTTTACTTGGCGAAGTCACATGGAATCTGTAACAAATAACCTTAAGAAATATTGCACTGTGTCAATCCCCTAAGCACTTAGTCTCTTGTGAAAAGCACCATCTTTTCCAACTCTGTCTAGACGCCATACTTCATCACCCAGAGCTGGAGGATAGTGCTTCTTATACACTGTAAGTAAAAAAGTAAAGTTTATTCAATAATTCCTTCAAATTTTGTCTACAGTTCAACAATGATCTTAAATCTGCATTGAAAATTGTTCCCAAAAACCATCCTCATGTCAAGTCCAAATCTGCTATTGAATCTTGTGACAAACACAGTCACAAATTTGCAATCAATTCCCTTCAATTTTGTCCATCACTTGTCACAAAATTGTCATGGAAAGTGTGCCAAGACAATTCTTAATATTGCTCCTAACATTCTTACTATTGCTCTTGAGAGGTTTCAGGTACCATCCTTATTGCCTTTTGTGTGTTCAATGCATGTTCCTGTTTTTCGTTGTCTGACATTTTAGTAAACTTTTTCTGTCTCAGTCTGGGAAGTTTGGAAAACTCAAAAAGCGTGCTATTTTCCTCGAAGTCCTGAACATGAAACCATACATGAGTAGAATGGGTGACAAACCACCATTATACAAGCTATATGTAGTAGTGGTGCAATTATATATGATGAATGCTTCCTTTTCTGGGCATTATGTATGTCAAGAATTTACAAGGGGCCTGATACAAGATTGACGATAGCAAGGTGATGTTCTTAAAAAATGAAAAACAGAATATGAAGAAAATTCCTTCAAGACCACTGCCAAATATAACACATCTACAAATAGACACTGCTTAACATAGCAATATATCGCATGTCAATGAAAACAATCTCATTAGACTCATTTCAATTTTCACTGCGAGGAATCTAGATATAACCTCTGAATCGACATACACTGTAAACACAGATCAGTTTCTCTCTTGAGCATGATGACCCTTGGAACAAATTTAATCATAGCATTCCTAGCAATTTTTTACACTGCTGTACCAGCTGCGAAACATTTTTTTCACATTACACTAGGGCGACTCGGGCTACATGTTGACCTTTACAAGTGTTATTGACATGGGAGGTGGTTCCAGATATTCTGGAAGCTGAGGACATTTACAGAAAGCAAGCCAGTTTAGTACAACCTAAACATTTGAATAATGAAATTTCCTACAAAAAACATAGAAAATGAAATTGCACTAATAAACCCCCAATCTAACATGACTTGGCTTTTCAGATAATAAGTTTTCAAGGCAGCTTCCACAGAAACCAAATAGAGACTCTCATTTGTAGAGATATCACCCATCTACCTGATGCATTAATTCCTCATCAAAAGCTCATTTTCTTTGTTATTAAATTCAATTATAAGGAATGAATGAAATATGATCTCAATAGAGGTTAGCTGTCTACTACATCTACTGGGCACATAATTGCTAATTAATATAGCAGCTAGAACATCGACTATAGTCATTTTTGGAAGCCATGTGAAGGAAATGAGTGGATGGCCATTTTCGTCCAGGTTGTTTAGCAGTCACCCAAAATACAAAATAAAAAATTCCAATGGAAGCACACCTACCACCCTTTTTTCCCTTCAAATTAATATAGCTTCATTGATAAACAATTGAAAAGATTTACATTATTGTCGGCTTACAGGTTTGTG